>JAATOF010004721.1:0-17309 GCA_013170925.1 Podosphaera leucotricha
GTTTACAGATATTCTGACATTATACTGTCTCCCGAGGAAAGAGCACCGCTACCTGAGCGCTGGCGGTGTCGGTATAAGGAGGATATCTGGACTATGGGATATTAGGGAGATACAGATGGGAATACGCACCTCGTGTGGCTCTGGTGTCTAGGCCTCGCCTGGCTAGGGTTGCAGGCTTTTTGAGATTTTTTCCTGCGTACATAGTTTCTATTACTCAATTTAATTTTTTCGGATCAGAAGGTTCTGTAGAAAAGTTGATAGAAATCCACAGGTAATTACTGAGTCAAATGGCTACCTGTCATGGGTCAATGTATCAGTGATCTTAGGTTCGTGGCAAAAGGGGATAGGAGCACTGTAAAAGTTGTTGCCTGGATCAGAGAGGAGCCCTGATGTTTTGATAGCTTTAGACTCAAGATAGCACGAACAAATCAAAAAACAATCAATGTGAGCTGACGGCGTAATGAGTCGCGACATGATGAGATCTCGCCGTTTTCCCTTTCAACTCCGCTGGCTGATCACAGTCCCGTGATCAGAGATCTCAATATGGTGATATCTTCGTGACGGGTTCATGAATTTGTCGACCGACGATGTCTTGGTTCAAGGAGTCACCATACGACTATACGAGGCTTGTATCAAGTTGATGGCTTCTATATTTAGGCAAAGACAGGGGGGTATTTCTAGTATTGGTTAGAGTACCAAGGCTCTAGTTTGTACATTCAAAATGGTTGATTCAAGGTCTCGCCCGTTTGTGCTCGATCAGAGGACCAAAAAATGCCTGTTAGCCCGTAGATCATACGGTTTAGGATTTTCCTGATACAAAGCACATCCCATCCGAAGAAAATAAAAACGCTTCAAGCATAGGTTATCTAAAAATTTCGAACTACACTAAGTGATCATCGAGGTTCATAGTCTTATTTCACTAGGTTAAGCTGATGAATGGCATTCTGTTGAAACTGTTTAGTTGCCTGATGTCCAAATGAGAAAAATACTGAATAATACAAGGGATATATAGGTTGCCCACTAGGCTTTGGAATTATAGACCTGTTTTGGAAATGGGAACCTGAGAACTTTGTTAGTTATTTGCAAGAAGCTGAAGTTTTTTGAGAGATGAATTAAGGAATGAGTTAATCGTGACATCTTGATTAAAAATAAATTTGGGACCAATGCATGAAGTTATGCGAGTAAATGTAGAAAGTGAAACATACGAAGGGCCTAATTCTTGGATACTTAGTTTTGCCAACCATTGTCCTTGGTCAACAGCCTGTGCCAAAGGCACACCAGCAACTAATCCTGCAAGAAATCCGGCAGCAAAAGCATCACCTGCACCTGTAGTGTCGTTGATTAAGTTTTTATCTATAGCATGGACTGGGAATTCTTGAACATTCTCCCCATCCACAGCCACGATAGTTGGATCGGTTCCCTGGGTAATAATCGCCACTCTCTTCCGCTGTGTGTTCTTCTTAGGTAACGCAGCAAGGGCCTTAGCAATTTCTTTAATATCCTTTGTCTGAATTCCGTGAGATTCGGCGTACGCTAAGGCTTCGGTCTCGTTTCCAATTACGTAGTCCCAGTATGGCGCGGAGGCGTCCAAGGGATCCTTGAAGAATTGAGAGATAAACGGCGCGGACAAGGAGAAGACAAAGGTTTTGTTCTTAGTGGCCGCTTCTTCGGCCAAGGTCTGAATGGCCGCTGGACAGACGGTTAAGTGATAACCGCCGACGAAGTAAAATTCAGCCTGCTCCACTAGCGGCCACACGGCCGGCGACTTGAGATGCTCAAGGTCATAGTGGTTCGCGGCGCCTAGGTCCGTGACCATGGAGCGGTTGTGGCCCGTGATGACTACTCCGCACCGTCCGGTTGGCTCCTTGGGGTCCACACGGTACTCGACCCGAAGTCCGGCCGTCTTAACCGCCTCACGCAGTATTTCGGCATACTTATCGGATCCCACCCCGCCAAGGTACACCACGGAATCGGGCGGAAGCATGTACTGCGCGCCCCGCGCAGTATTTTGAGCACCACCACCGGCAATGAGCTTAGCGGAAAAGTTGTTGAGAAGGTCTTCATAGATAGACTTGTGAAGATCGGATTCGGCCAGAATGGCATTATTAGCTTCGAGGCCGTATTTCTTGAGAAGAGCCTCATCACCCTGTGCTTGGATATCTAGGGATGGTCAGAATTCGGATTTATTTTTAGCGGGAATTTCTGAGTCTCTTGGATATTTGAGGCTGGATTAAGAGATGGAAATTACCAAGCAGGGGGTTTTCAAGGCAGAGAAGAGTATATTCTTTACTAGGTGACATTTTGAATCTGAGTGATAGTGATGCAAGTATATAATTATAGTGAGTGGGATAGTTACGTGGGAACGAAAGGCTATTTATTGTGGCGGGGCTTGGATATTAGCGAGGATCGTCATAATCTCCCTCATTCTTATCCTTACACGACGAATACAGAAGTACCTTGAGGTCAGGCCATCACGCTTACATTAATGGAGAAAGGTACATATCTATTTCGTAATTATCCTGTCTAGTTTATTCATATTTTGCGGAAACTCAACCTAAGTTTAAACTCCTTTAATACCTGATAGCTTAATGAAATAGAAGTTATCGTGTGTGTCTGAGGAAATTTTATTTAAGTTCCTAGAAACTACTGTAAAAAATGTGATAACTTAAGAGTACATTTAATCCTTAGTTTTTTGAGTACCACGTAATAGACCAGTTCTCCGAGCTGCAATAAGACCGGCTTTTTGACCTTGTGCAGCGTATCTAGAAATTGTTGATGCTTTACCGATGTGTTGATGGTTACCACCCTATGTCTCATTAGTGGCATGCTTTAATTCGAGATTGTCAGAACTTACTCCGTGAGGATGGTCGACAGGATTCATAGCAACACCACGTGTTTTGGGCCAGGAGTTACGTTTGACAGCAAACTTGTATTTTGCACGAGAAGCCTCTAAATATATTGTGAGGATGTAGTCAATTAAACATAAATGGTGCAGAGCTTACTCATCAAGGGCTTGTCAGTTCTTCCCCCACCAGCAACAATTCCGATCATGCCTCTGGCGCTGCTTTTAATCACCTTTTTAGCGCCAGATGGTAACTTTACACGCGTCTTTCCTTCGTCAGGATTGTGGCCAATAACGGTAACGTAGTTTCCAGATGTGCGACCGAGTGCACCGCGATCTCCAGATTTCTCTTCAACATTTGATAAGACAGTCCCCTCAGGGACTGATCTGAGTGGGAGAATATTTCCGATGGTGAGAGCTGCATTTTTTCCGGCGTAGATAAACTGACCCGTGTACATCCCCTCGTTAGCGATGAAAGTTTCAGTGTGTAGTCTGTAGCGATATGGATCACGAAACTGTACTCCTGGTAGAAATAAGAATTTTTATCTCTATTCAAAAAGTTCTACTTACTGGCTAAAGGTGCGCCTCGACCAGGATCATGAATTATTTCCTATTCAGATCAGCTCTAAAGTTTTTCTTTGCGCACGCTTTTCTTTACTTTTATGACCCCTCGAACATATCCATGAGACTCGGCATAATCTAAAGTTCTGAACTGGGCAGGAGCCTTATTCAATCTGGTGTTGGCTATGTAGTCGTTAGGGGAATTCTAAATTCTAGGCATAAAGGAAATATGTCTACCTGTAAATATAGAGCCACGACCCTTTCTCTGATTGCGAATGACCCTTCCCATCTTCACTGAAGCCTCGTAGTTAGTTGCCGGTTATCGAGGTTGCGATCAATGTGTCTACTACTACAGGCCATGAAATCCCAAATTGCACTTGTGGGACTTAAGCGAACATGTGATATATTACTAGCGCCATATGAGCCCTCCCAATTCAGAAGACGGCAGACCAATTATCAACCTCTAAGATTTGGATCACCAAAATAGAAGAATTTTGACAGAAGTATTTATAAGTTCAGCTAAACGGTAAACATTGTTTTTAAAAATCCCATGTTTACTACCAAAGCCTTGATGAATGAGACATCGACTGGACAGCCTTATCCATAAAAGCTTTTCGCAAAAAATTGGATACTTTATTTCTGTCAAGAAGGCAATTTCAACTAGACAAGGCTACAGTTTGATAGACCTATGTCTCCTTCCCATCTTGGGAATAGACTGCGTTGATTGGAGTTTACCAGTATCTACAGCAGTGAACTCGTTCCGGATATAAATTTAAATCAAACACTATATCTCTCCCTCAAGAAGTTCTTTTCGACAGAGCGTATTTAAAGCCATATTTCACCAATAGGGGATGGTTAGAAGGGTTATAATTCATCATGCCCATAAGCTATTTGGATTAGCTTTTATTTTTTTGAAGTTGGAATTTCATTTAAAGTACTGCAAGTATTTCACCTGTCTACAGTAACTACAGCAATAGACTTTTTTTACGAAATCTTCTACTTCTCATTCTGACTTTAGTTCAAATGGCAGTGACGGCGGTGAACTTAGTCCCACTTTTACCACTCCAAACAACGGTGCACGGATCGATGCAAATCATTCAAATCTGGGTAAGTATATAAACTTGGGAGAACTTTTTCGAAGATAATCTTTAGTCTCCCTCTTCGGCATCTCGTATTCCTAACATGTTCCTGTTAGAACTTCCCTGCCCCAATACTTTAAGTTTAGCAGAGTCTCCATCATCACTTCGAATAGAAAGGTAGGTTTTGAAATAACAATTAACTTGGCTTGACTGCAAATCTTTTCATATTTAACTAAGAAAAGCGGGACACAAATTTCGCTGGCTAGGCTTGGTTTCAATAGCAGGGTTTGAGACTATCTTAATAGATCAATGCCAATTTATGCTCAAGAAAGTTTTAGAGTCAATTTAATTTTCATCTGCTTGACCCTGAATGGAATTGAGTGTTGTTTCAAAAGCTAGAGTGAAAAATTATGGCAAACTCTCTTTGGTGTTGAAATATAGATGACTAGTTTCAATGTCTATATTAATATGCACCACTAGCACTGTAATTCTGGCTAACATAAATATTAAACCATCATCATAGAATTTCGCGTAACTAACGGAAACAAAGTCATTGGGGAGTTGACCCATGAACATTGCTGCAAACACCTGATCCTACGAAGTTTTAATGGTGGCGACCACGTATCACATCGCTCGCCATGAAATAATGAGATGCCCTCATTGTTGAAATCAAGGCTAGTGGCTACGGTGCAGCATCGATCGACTATATCAAGGGTAGCTGGTGGCGAAATTTCAGAAATTGGCCAAGCTAAAGGCGGTGCCTAGTGCAAGACGTTGCTTGCTACTGGAGTTACTATCAAATATGATCTTAAAGCTCGATATATATTTGTGGATATAATAGAGAGCGAGGGAAATCACTGCCATAAAAGTTAGCCGCATGCTAGGCCCTCGGGCTTGGTTGTTTGCTTGCTAATGAGACGAAACTGTGGAATTTTATGGATCTTGTTGCCACTGAATTAGATACACCTAGGGTATTTCTTAGTTGATAGCTTGACCAAGTCAAATTGACATCAGTTCCTCGAACTTGACGGCTGTTCCTTAGATTTGTAATTGGTTGATAGCTTCTTAGTACGTGTATTATTGAATTGCTGTAGACAAAGTCGGAAGAGCAACATAGCCTCCTATTTATCACTTGCAAATTCTAATGAAAATTAATTTTTAAAGATAAATATGTAAAATAATGAAATAGTTTGCGTTACGTTATTGTAATCAAGGAAGTTCCAATGTCAGTATGACCTTACAAGACAAAAACTCCATTTTCCTCATGTAATCAAAAATCCATTTTCCAAACATCATCGACCCCGTGGTCCAGAGGGTAAACCAACTCTTCTGCCAGCAGCAGGCCCCTGAGGCAATCCAATTACTTTATTTTTCGGTGGAGGCTCGTAGCCACCGCCACCAAACTCAGTTTCATTATTCGCCCATGGACTTGTCGCAGCAACAAATGGCTTTTCATATTTATCATTATTCGAGCTACTGTAACTGTATGCATCGCCAGAGTTTGATGATCGCGGGTCTGGTCTTCGTAGATTGCCTGCTCTTAACCTATCCTTCGCGCTCATCGGCTGTCCACCAGGAGTACCGGGGGATGTATAGGCCTGCCTATTCCCTCTCAACCCCGTATTTGTGGACTGATAACTACCTGCCATTTTACTGGGAAGCGGCCTGCTTTGAACCTGTGGCGCCTCCGCACCGTAGTTCGCTCCATCGAACGGACTTTGTCTACCACTGTTTGAAGACCCTTGCCCTAAGCGTGCTTGTATTCGTCCTTGCCTGAGATTTGGTGCATCCTGAGGAGGGTTTGCTGGTTCGCTTGAGCCTCCAAATAAAGAAGCAAATGAGCTGGTGGCAGCAGTTTGTATTGCGATACTTCCATACTTTGATCCGACGGTTGACTGTGTATTTGCAGGTTGAGCAATGGCAGGCAAAGGGGCTCTTGGATCAGGGGGTAGCCAGCCGGGGAAAGGACGACCTTTTTCGGTGTAATAAGTTCTCAGAACGCGGCAAAGATGAGTATCGTCTTCAGTATCACCATCATTTTCTCCCGAAAGTAGATTTTGACGAATAGATGCAACACGGGATGTGGTAGTAGTAACTAGATTTGACCAATAGGATGACATCGCAATCCAGGCGAGCCGCTCAAGTTCAGTGACGTTGGCTAAGTTTGATAAGTAGAGGTAGGTATTGAAGCACTTGGTTAAATAAAATCGTTGTCCTTAGATTTTTTCTCTGGATTGGGTGGAGAGAGGTGACGATTTAGTTATGAGTAAGTAATTAATGGCCTTATGATTCTGGATGTTGAAACATATCTGTGTTTGAACACTGCCCCTAAGCTAGTTACTGCCTTGAGGGGGTCGGATCGTGTAGTATATGAAGTCCGTCATCCGAGATACAAACCCTGGGAAAATGCTCTGCGCACTGCACCTCACTCACTTTAGATAGCGTACACTACTTACTATGACGCTATTAAATCGATTTAATGCAAATTGTTTAAGCCAACAATTGTGCATATTGAAAGACAGCTTATTTATTTTATCCAATTATCTTCAAAGGATTCAAGTTCACATGATTCATAATTATTACTCCGTGCTTCCGAAGCTACATAGTACATGTAACTTGATTTCTCCTTCACCTTACCATTTTATTTTATAGCATACGTTGTGTATGTCATTGAGAATTGTTCAATTGTTTTCAGATTATACTAATGCCAACTCTCGATGAGATGCTTCATGCTCCTCTTCATACTCAATCTCCATTCTGGGATACTTCTTCGGAATTGATTTGGCTGGTGCAGACGCTTTTTTCTTCCTTTTCTTTAGGTTTTCTGAACTTGGCTCTTCATCTTCACTGACACTCTCACCATCGCTACTACTCTCATTGGTTTCTTCCTCGCTCATCTCAGCCTTGCCGTCAGAACCAAGCCAATCCTCAAAATCCTCTAAATCGTCCTCATCTTCACCTAGGTCACTGACATATTCAACAACTCCAACAGCATCTTCATCTTCTTCCTCTACTTCATCTAGTTCATCTTCTTCGATGCCTTCATCCATATCTTTGTCTCGAGTGCCGTCGCCGGATCTCTCTAGGCCTTTGAGAACTTTCTTCCATATTGCTTCACTAACATTTAGTGGCTGATCGCCATATGCACCACTTCTTAAACGCTCAATCAATTCTCTTTCAATAGCTCTCTCAACTTTCGCAGCAGCTTCGGCCTTCCTCTCTCTAGTTTCTTCTCTCCTTCTGATTTTAGGTGCCATCTTCGGCACAAGTTTTTCACCTAGTCTCTCATCTTCTTTTGCAATTCTTCTCATTCTGATTCCGACTTGTGTTAGGCGAGTAAGTCTTTGTTTGCATTTATGAATGAGGAATTTCGGCCAGTATATAAGCCTATCATCAACTTGCGCCAAAGCTTTTGAATAATTCTGTGAAAGCTTAATTCGTTCCCACAATTTTGCAGGGGTGTGTGCGCGCTCAATAGTTTTCATGTAGAGGTAAAGAACTCCAGTGTCTGGATTCGCGCGGACAGTGGCATACCGTGAATTGGCCAGTGGACAGGACTGGCGATTGCAAAGCCCGGTGACATTATATTCATGACGACAAAAGTTCTTTTCCTTTGTAGTCCTAGCTTATCAGTAAAAAGGCTAGGTTGAGAGAGTTGGAGAATTTACTTGAGTTTGAATGAACAAAACTGTTGATTTATGACCTGCCAAACAATCTCATCGGATGACATGGTGTTGTTAAAAGGACTTCAGCTAGCCGCGTCACGGCAATAAGACGAAATTTTGTTGTAATTGCTATTCGCGGTATTACTATGTTCCGGTAAGAAGTCACCTGATCCAGTACATTTCTCCATGTTATAATCTACGCAATGTTAAGACTGAGGTTCATCGGAGGGTCTACAGGCCGGTGACACTTGGGGCTTGTACTACGATGTATATCGGCTGTAGCAAGTCAGGTAAATTTCTCTGGTCTGTCTGGGTTCTTTTCTCATATAATACAAAATTACTAACACATGCATCATAGATCCTACCTAATGCGCATGTAGGTAGATTAGGTTATAGCAGCCTTAGGCTACATTAGATGTATTCAAATCAAAGCAATCCATTGGTAGTAGAGCAACAGTTGACGTTGGGAATTTTATTATGTTCACTCAGTGCCCTTGACCACCAATCATACACTTTGACTCAAATTTTACTTAGTATGGCAAACCCAACCCCAATACCAACCTTTCTCTACAAGATTCTCCCACCATCACCAACACCCCCGTCGCCTCTCCCTGAAGCCCTGCCGTTACTCGCACTTGATGCCCACGATGGATTTATCCATCTCTCCACCTCTCGCCAGGTCCTTCGAACCCTGAACTCCTTCTTCGCCTCCGCCCCCTATATCTATATCCTGCGCATTCCGTACGCGCGCGTCGAAGAGTTTATCAAATGGGAAGATACTAAAGGTAACCCACCGACCGAATCTCGGGGCAGCTGGGACACTATCAGCGAAACGGGCTACTTTCCACACATCTATGCCAACGATGTTGCTGAGGTTGGTGACAGCGGCCTCAAGCTCGGGCGGGATGAGGTGGACGAGGTGGGCAAGTGGTCAAAGGTTCAGGGCGCGTGGGGTCCGGAGGGGTGGCCCTTTTCCGAGGATCTGCCGCAATGATAGAGATGCTATGGTGGCGTACAGGTTTCGAAAAAATCACTCCGACTGTGTGACAACGATGCACATACCATGCTGTAAAACGATTCAACGACAACGCGTGAAGCATAAAACTTGAAGTATCGAGGTGACCTGGTCTCGAAAGATTCTTTTCTATTTTCAAGGAATAATGCGCTTAGATTGTATATATATGGCGTCAAATCTTATCTTCCGCTGATTCCTTGAATAGTAACCGTGTTTCAGAGTAATTCCATCGCAAGCATCGATTTACGAATAATGATGTTTGATGTCCATTGCTCTTCATCTCAGTTATTCTATCATTTTTGATTGCGCTTTACGTGTGTCTACAGAAATTTCTATTTCAGAGGGTATAATAGTCCACGCAATACATTCTTAAAGTTTGACAGTTTCACCAATAATCCACATTAGCTACTTTATGAAGCTCTTGGAAAGCTTTCACGATACCCATGAGTCACTGGTTATAAATATCACAATTAGATTCAGCAAGATGATGTCAATTTTTATTTCCCTTATTCTGCTCTACGATTCCGCTACAAGCCCATCTTGAACTGTCGCATTTCACCCTTGCTGGCCAAGAAAGATCAAAGACTTTCAGTGCCAATATTCTTTTCAACTGCCAGCTTGTAAAGTACTTACAAAGCTTTTTCAAATTCGCTATTGACCATGATTTTGGTTACTCGACCATCTGTATATTTTAAATCAGACTGTTATTAAGATAAGGAGTCCAGAATTTGTCCAAGAAATCGTGTAGCGCTGTATCAATGTATTAATATATCTTGACAACGTTCAAGGCGCGACACATAGACCAAAAGGCATGATTCTGTACTGATAAAAGCCGTATCGGGCAGTAAAAATCATCATTAGCTTCTTACTGCGCACTGGAGTTCGGTCAACGACTATAATTACATCAAGCTTGATGAATATTTTGGCTTTTGCAAAGCGAAGTCTTTATTGTCTCTTGATCATTCATGGTAATCTCATTCAGATCACGATCGTCGACGCAAATCTCTCCCGGGCTTTCTAACCAAATGGAGATATGACAGGGAAATTAGTTGGTATAATGTATCTTTAAGCCTGCATATCATTACATGTATATACTTTCGTGCTGTATCGCGCTTCATCATTTGGCTAAACTTCCGAGGCTTTTGTCGAGGTAATAATTTATGACCATCTAAAATCTGGTAATTTATCTGCTGATTTTTGCGAAAATATATGCTCGCGCATTATAAATTCATGGTCATTTGTTTTTGGGTTCGGGATCGACATCATCTTTCATAAATGTTGCAAAATCTTTGGATATTTCACTGAGATTTACATCCTTCATCAAGACCTCTGGTCTTATATCTCTGATATAATGAACAAATTGTGTTTCTGTCGGAGATAGGGCCAATCCGATTATCATTGGCACTAGTACCGATATATTCTAGCGGTCATCGCTAACAGAGAGGGTTATCTTGTTGATAAATAGAGTATGGCCTTGGTTGGATAAATAGAATTAGTAAAATTTGAAATCAACCTACCTTCCCTCATTCTAGTACTAATAAATACTTTGCGTGGTCATTCTCCCTAGTATATTCCTAGTAGTTTCGTCTATACTCTTTCGTTTGACACACAATTTTAGTGGCCTTGGTGGGGACATATTCCGGCATGCAATAAGTACAACTTCCTTACATATAATCTATATTACTTGGTCTAGCGCACCAATATTCTACGCTATAATTCGTCATGTTTTTCTCCAGAGCCATCATTAGATATTAATGCTTCATCATTAAGGTCCGGCATTCCCATTATTTTAACCACTAGGCTAGTCCAACCAGTAAAATGTTGTGTCCTTTGACCTTTCCCAGTCTCGGGGTTATACTGTTCCCAGGCAAAACCAGTCTTGAGCCAGTCATTATGTACTGTATTAACCAAATTAAGACGTAGTTGACTGTAAAGAGCGGCACACCTTTCTCTGTTAGGGCCAGTAATCCGAGCATATTTCTATATTGGTCAAATTAGTAGCCATGAAATTCAATTTCAAAGGAAGCTTACGAGAAGTTGAGATGTAATAAGGTAGTTGATGTTCAGCCAAATTGGCCCTCTCCAGTAGTTTTCGCCAATCCCATAAAACTCGGATTTCTTGCTCAAACTTCGGATACCATACTCACTCCAAAGCTCTTCTTTATCCTCAAGAAGGTCCAAAATATGACTTATCTTATCACTTTTGTCATCAAGGAGTCCAGTCAGAAACGGAAATATCGATATGTAGCCTTTGTGGCAGACAAGTATATTTTCTTCAAATTCATCAATTGAGGCATCACAATAACACTTGTGTTTTTCAGACCAATGCAGATCATCAATATTACGGAGAATTGCTGCGTCTATCCGACTTAGCTCATTGACGTCATCTTTGTAATCGAGAAATAATGCAAGGTTCTTGAGAGACTTGGTCATCATCCCCATCCACGATATCAGGTCAACATGAAGTTCTCCAGGGTGCGGTGGCTGAGGGCGTGGATAATCATCAAGACCACTAGTGAGAATATGTTGTTCACTTCGCCCTCGCCATCGGTAGGCCTCTTTAGAAGAGGCTGTTCGATCATATGAGGTAGTATCTCCGGCTTGAGTTTTGCGATACCATTGGTAGTGTTTCTGGAGCTTTGGATATAGCTCCTTCAAGCAGCTAATAGCTAGATCAGAGTTACGAAGATGAACAGAGTTACTCGTCAGCTTTATTTTTTCATTTTCAGATAGTGTATCATCATTTAAAGCATGAAGTTTGGCAATCACTTCGTCAATTATGAAAAATAATGTAGGCGGGTTGGCATAGTGTGGATACTGAACCTGAAATTCTGGTGGAACCTTACTCCACGCTTCAGCGCCGAGAATCTGCTCACGGCCGATCCATCCATCACCGTCCATTAGGTTAAACCAGCTCTTGATAATTTCAAGAGCAAGATCTAAATCCCAATCTACAATAGGTATAAGGTGGAATCCCTCATCCCAGAGGAAGCCACGGGGGAAAAATGATCTTGATGGAACAGTCGTGAAAAGCTCTGATGGGCCCTCAAGTTTTTCTTGTTTTCGGGCTCTTGCTGCTGCAGTTTCCTCCCAGAATCCTTCATTTTCTTCGTCGTATTCAGGTGCATAAGACCTATCAACCAAAGAGTCTCCATAAAAATACCCCAAGCCTCCGAGTAAATTTGAGAATAAGTTGCTGGAAAATTTTCGCAGAGCTTCAGACCTGAAAGGAGGCTGAGGGGCAAATATTGTCATAAATTTATCCCAATAAGCTTTAGATGCTTTCTGGATCAAGTGAGGGATATCAGAGCTTATGGGCATTTCCATTGAGCCGCTTTGGAAGAATACATCAAATTCAAAATCACCTTCAAACACCTTTTGAATTAAATGCAGATTTCCATTCCCCGGGTTGTGACGGACAGTATAGATCTGTGCTGGTGGAGGAGGGTTTTGCTGACCGTAAATCTCAACATAGTTATCTATGCGTTCTTTCAGCCCCTTGAATAATATTGCTTTGGTTTGCCAAATTTCTTGTTCAGGTATCTGAGCAGAACTCACAAAAGTCCTATCTAAGGGCTGTGAGATGTATGCTTCATGCTCTGGTTTAGGATGTTTCCCACTACCCCTGGCAATTACAAGCTTATAATCTCCAAGACCAGGAGAATTTCCAATAATTGTGACGTCGTCTTCAAATCCCTTTGAGTCAGGTGTATTTTTAACTTCTAGAGAACCCAAGCCATCAAGGGAAGCATAAAATATGACGGTTGTTCTGCTTTCTTGAGGGTGTCCCTTTCGGATTTTTCCTCGAATCCGTGAGACCCAACTGCCTCCTTGACTTCCACCAGGTATCTTCACAAAATTTGTTGTAATATCAATACGGTTACCTTCATCATAGATATTTTGAACTCCACCTGTCCGGATATCAAACTCGTCCCACCCATACCCACGGATATCTTCAGTTTGCTCGCAAGTATGTCTGAAACCTGTATCAAATTAGCTAGTTTGTAAAGCTCAGTTTACTAAGACATACGATCCTGAAGAGAAGTATAATCATCGACACGCGTCCACATCAATCCAGTTAATAGGCTCTTGGGAATCCGAGGTTTGATTCCATAATACAAGTTAGGTCTATAGGGACCCCATAATAGAGATTCATTTGTATTGCGGGCGATCTCAGTTAATGATGGTTCCGAAGTATCAACTGCAGTCACTTTGGTCAGTATTATTGCCGTAGCCAGAGCCGCGGCAATTAAGTGGACTATCATTTGGACAGCTTTTGCTTGCTTTCTACAGAAAACACACAGGCTGAATGAAATCCTTGATGTCAAAATTTATTAGATCCATCCACAACTCATCGCTGTGACCAACGTTGCAGCTTTGTTCGGTTAGGTTCTTCCCTACGACGTTCTCTGCATCTGTCAATTGCAATCTCTTCCAAAGACGGCAGCGTGAAATGGGTAGAAGTTTGAATTCAGATGCTTATAAATACAAAATAAATCAAGCAAATAATCTAATTTCTAGAGTTTGCGATTTGCGATTCTTCTCAACTAATTTTGAATACGGGTTTCCGCCCACTTCAGAATCAACGCATGTACTAGTAGGCGTGAAGCTTCCACGTTAATCCTCATACGGTTTGTGATCAACCTTGCGATAATAGTTGGAAGTCACAACTCAGGATTCGTAACTACATCGTTGAATACTTATTGCTCTTTTACCACAACTTTATTGGATGGTTAGGAAATAGCATAAACTAAAACTTTACTCTGGATAGCCGTCTGCAACGAATGTGCCTATTTGTATCGATAAACTCTACACAACAGTTTGCTATGTTACGTGGGCTGCAAGATAATAGTTGGGTTTGAGTTTTTTCCCAAATGATTCAAGATTCGGCCAATAGCAGGTACTCACTCCTAGTATCACGTCTGCTTGAGCCTACGCCTGTTGCTTAGCTTTCTCTGCTAGCCTTCGGGATAAAGTATTCAGTTCAAGCTTACGTAGAGGGGAAGCTTAATGCTCGTAGCCGGGCCAATGCCGACTAATTTACCCAAAAAATATCAAAATCACAGAGATCGACTACTAATATATGAGTTAGTTCAACATATTTTTTGATATGAGCAGGCTAGTTAGTCAGTGTCGTAACTGATTTTTTTTGAAGACTTGTCTTCAAAATATGCCAACATAAAGCCTCTTAAAGTGCTGTATTAAGACTATGCTGATGATATTTCGCATGATTGAACGCTTTGATATTCGTTCTTGACAAAATCGTGCCGCTTCCGAAGTAAATGAAGCAGTTTTTAAGATATTAACTGTACAAAGCATACACAAAATCTCTTGGTCTATATTAGGGTTGTTTTGTGCTGTTTGACAGCTATATCGAAAGAGATTTTATCAGCCTGGGAGGAAATTGTGATGTAACAAGAAGAGATTGCAGACTGAAGACTTCCTATAGAGCCCACAATCCAAATTTCAAGTCTTCAGTAGCTTCCTTCAATCTAAGTGGTAGTGATCCCAATAAACGTGCCAGTCAGTCCGACAGTTTCAACATAGCCTTTGTTTGGATCCAACTTCTGTCTGATAATGTTCGAGATGCCTGTACGCCCATTTATCTCGCATTGGAAAATTTTCGGTTTTATTTGCAGATGTTTCGTTAAGTCATATTCATTGAGATGAAATCGTAAAATTCTTCGAGCCACAGAGCCACACATTAGTTAAAAGAGAGACAAAATTTGGCTTATTTGTCGAGAAGCGTTTCAAAGTAATAAATGGTCTTTTTTTGTATCAATGAGTGTATGTAACTTTTTCGTAAGATAACTCAGTTTGATGACTGAAATACTCAAACCCAGATTTTATTTGAGAATACCGGTCAAAATTAATGCCATGTAGCATGTAATCTCACCTGTCAATATCCATCAAAGAAAAAAGCGAGAAGTGAATTGAATGTTTCACTGGTTTCGAACCAGTTTTCCCTGTCTCGAGTGTGGGCATGTATCTAAGATACTCAGACCCTACTTATGAAAATGACCTGGACGATGCATCACTACTTATTCCGACCCTATAATGGCAACTTGCGTAAATAATTTTAGGATGAGCTGGGAAGTTTCACCTTCTTCGATCAGTTACGCTTTGGGCGAATGTTAGGGTATGAACTTGAGATAGAAATAGTATTCAGTTAGGGGTAGAATGTATCAGCACATAGGTTATCTTGCGCGTACGTCGAATACTATCTTCTGTTTAGTTAAAATATAAATTCATTTTTGATATGTATTGACGTACAGCCTTAGACGACTTGTACCTTCTACCTGCATGAAAATTTGGAGCTGTTGTCTACCTAATAACAAATTTGATCATTAATTTGCTTGTCATCCCTGGAGATTTAAGTTCGGGTGAGATATAGATCAGAAACATGTTAAAGTTCTGCCTTACTGTCATCGTGTTTTTAGATCTATCTTTAGTATTTTGTAACGAAAAATATGTGTACCAGATCAAAAGGTTTAAATAGGGAGATGTTAAAATTTTCTCCTAGTGAGCAAGGCCTTCACTTATTGCTGAAGAAGGCGTGATGAGATCTGTGCTTTAGTTCTAAAATGTGGTAGATTGAAGAATTGTATAACATACCAAAACTTAGTAGATTCAGTCCCGACATTAAGGTACATGTTCGTATTAATAACATTAACAAATTGCTACATCCAAGTCGATCGCTATCTGTAATTGTCAGAATAGTGCTAGCGATGCTCATCTACTAGGGCTCAGAGGACGATTGAATCCCCCAACCCGATTCATATATTGTCGGTACTCGGTCTTTTTCTCTTTCCTAACAGCTGAGACATTGTTTCCGGGCACTTTCTTTTGGTGGGTTGTGCTAAAATTGCCAAACCCCATCATTGCTTTCATGGCAGTTACCTCATTTTCTTCCTCGATAACAACCTCTTCTTCTACTTCTTCGAACTCGGCAACTGGATGTTGGGAGGTTTTTTCGCTGCCTAGTTTTTTAATAGTACCATCAATATCCATTCGATCAGGTTCTTGGTTCGATCCAACTTTGAAGCTAACAGGTGGTGGTGCAATTTTTTGCTCAGCTCTCTGGTTATCGTAAGAATTAGATGGTTTTTCCTGTAGAATGGCTGCAGATCTTTCAACTAATGGGCTCCTGCTTCTGGTGTCTCTCTTTTCAATTTTATCTGGTGCACCTTTATCTCGTCCATCTTAAGAGCGTTAGCTTGATTTGCACTATAAAACATTAGCTTCAATGCTAGAGCTAATATTCTTACCTTGGATTCTTCTTCTGGAACGTGATCTTTCCCTTTGACTCTCTCGGATGTCTTTTTGGTTGTCTAAATAAAATATAAAATGTTACTTTGAATTACTGTTGAGGATAGCAAGGCAGCTAAAGGATTACTCACGCCTCTCGCGATTTCTTCCTCTATCATTCCCGTTGTCATGTCTTCCGTCTCGGTCCCGGTCTCGATCTCTATCTCTTTCTCTGTCTCTATATCTAGCGCCTCTTTCGTCTCTATCATCGTTGCGCCGACTGCGTCTTTCGGACCTGGAATCGCGCGAGCGACTTCTATATCGCCTTTCTCGTTCTCTGTAACGATCTTCGTTTCTACCTCGGTTTAATTCGCGCTCGCGTGGACTAGATACACGAGTGCTGTGCTCATTCCTCGAGTTTTTGGGGTTCATACGGCGAGATCGATATTCTTCCATATCTTGGATTTGTGTAATTAAGATAGAAAATGCAGAAGATAAGACTAACCTGCTGAAAAATTAAGTTGCTGCGTTTACAGGATAAGTAGCCCAAAAGATGAGTAAGTATTCACCCCACCTATGACAATGACCCACCAAAACAACGTCTCTGTATCCCAAACGCGTTTTCTGCTTCAATATCCCATGGTTCTGCTGGAAAAAAAGGCGGAGTAAGAAACTTAGCTCACTGGGGCTTAAGAGGCACAAAAAAATAAGTTCCGTCTACCAGGGCTGATACGATGCTGCTTTCTTTGAAGTTAACCATTGGACATTGCAGCGCAGGATACTTGGAGGTAATCTGCGTCTACATGTCAGAAAACACCCAAATTCTCGCCATTGCGAAAGAAAAGAGTCTTAAACAATGGATCAAGTGAATTACAGATTCAGCAACTTATATACAAATA
>JAATOF010004723.1:0-10555 GCA_013170925.1 Podosphaera leucotricha
CATCCGTGGATACGCGTTTCGATGGAGGAATAGGCTGGAGGATGTGCCTGTTACACACTGCAGGATTGGTTGCAGCCGAGGATAACGGTAGCGATGGTGGCGCGAAGGGGGGGGAAGAGGGAATGAAGGGATCCGGGGGAGTAGGGGGAGTAGGGGGAGTAGGAAGGCTTCTTTCCGTCATAGAAGCTGAGTTTTCCATGTAGTTCGCTGTGTATGGCAAGTGCGCTATAATGTCGTTGTCATTCCGTTCATCACACGATAAGTGGGCTATGGTGGTCCGGTTCAGCGGAAAATTTGTCATACATACATAACCACTGCATAACTGAACCATTAAAAATACATCTAATTAATTTACAGCACCAATATGGACTGATTAGATCATTTGCTTAATTATGTAAACCAAACAAGAGATAGATTTTCGACGGCTTCTATAGTCATTAGCGCGAGAACACTCATCATTTTAGTCCTGTAGATATAGCAGCTGATGAGCACATGCTAAGTGTCTGCCTTTTATCGCTTAACACAAAACCTAGATTTTATTCCATTTGAACTCTTCTGTAGAACGGTTGCACTCATCATCATGAAGTTACTTCTTCTTTTCTCAATGATTACTTGTATTCTTTCACAGATGGTGCCTCCAAAAGCTGTGATTGTATCATACCCTCTGGAAGCTCCTCAGGAAGTAGTCGAGAAGGCGAAGAATGAAATCCAAAAAGCAGGCGGCATTATCACTCATCATTACGACATCATCAGGTTAGTCAGTACTTGAGCAAAAAGATTTCACTTTAAATGAATCATATCCTGATAATTCGCAGAGGCTTTGCTGCTATAGCTTCTAACTCAATGCTTGAACGTATAAAAGCAAATGACAAGATCTGGGAAGCTGCCATAGAGGACGTGCAAAATGTGTCAACGTTACCAGCGGAAACATATGATGGACATGGTGCTAGTGACTAATTGTTGACGTATCATTCTCATCTTGTACTTGTATCTGGTGTTAATATTGGTGTCCGTATATCCAATACTTTTATCTTTAGAAGTTTGTGAAGCAATATACTCACATATGCCCAAGGATGTCACTCTTAAAGTTGGTGCTATGATTACCAGATAGGAAACTGAGAGTACATGTATACAAAATTATGGTCCCACTTGTAAGCAAAATTCGAATTTCATTGGTCAAGAGTAGAGTCGCGTCACAATAAACCTCAGCTGAGGCAAAGAGTCTGCATTCGCTTTCTCCCGAAAATAATCGCTTTGAATTAGATACATATAAGCTGTTAAAATTAGCAGTTGACATTTTTGCTGAGATGTGATTACGCTGCACAGCATTAACTCTGAAAAATATGAACTAGTGACGTGTACATATAGCTGCCCCTCATCTTACCACTACCCCAGAGTGGTAAAATAAGCTTGATTGGTTAAGGTATATCTCTTCGCTAAGATTGGTCTACCCAAAGCTCAATCACATCTAGTAGTGAATAAGAAGTTCAGCAACTCGTACTCTATTAATTACTGATCAGTACTTAACCAACCTTTAACAATATTACAGAGTATAGGTGCATATAGGGCAAAGTTAACCAGTTCTTAGTAGCGTCTGCTACATAGAAACTTCTTTTACCCTACCATCTAACTTTGTACTTGGTTTATCTCTAACTCTTTTCAATATTTATTATCTTCAACCTTAAGAGCTTAATAGTTGTTAAATATCATGTCTAACCAGTCTATTCTTCGAATTACAAGGGTAAAAGTTTTCTGTAACCAGGTGATGTACTTTTCAACGCTAATATAGGAACGCAGGAGCTCTCAGATCTCAAAAAATCTTCAGATTTATGTCAGTCTCCCCTATAAATCTTCGAGTATTTTCCTGCACTACAACCCTGGCTTATTTGAGAACAATGTTGATGAGATATCAACTGTAGCTTTGGTTGTGGCATGCCATGATGACGACGTGCGGAACTTGAGAGCCATAATTCTTGGTCCTCCTGATACTCCATACGAATTTGGCTTCTATGAGGTTTGAGCATTTCAAGTATTTCCACACGCTTTTAGGCGCATATGAGCTAAAGCTTTCATGGTAGTTCTCAATGAAATTCGATGGAGGTACTTCAGGAGGCCCCCTGATTAAATTTCACTCGTAGAATATCATTTCGACTGATTCCATTCCTCAGGATATCCTGGAAAAGCACCTGAAGTTACTTCTCTGACTACAAATGGTGGAAAATGTCGCTTTAATCCCAACATATATTCCAATGGCAAAGTCTGTTTGTAAGAATCCATTATTTGTTCATAACCCTTAAAACTTTGTTAAACTAACAAATAACGTAGATCTATATTAGGGTATGTAGATTCTATATAAGTCATACGGGTCCACGGATTTTACCTCTAACCATCTTCTCTAGTACATGGAGGGGTGAAAGCGGAGAGCAGTGGTCATCTGCACAAGGCCTCGAATCGATTTTGATTTCTATTCAAAGTCTTATGTCATCGAATCCGTATGAGAATGAACCCGGCTTTGAAAATGCGAATAGTGATACGGACAAACAAAACAGACTAGAATATATTGCCAAAGTTCGATCGGCCTGAATTAAATTTAAGTTGCTAACTGGCTTTCTAGATTCGACATGAGAGCCTTCGAATTTCTGTTATCCGACGGCTTGAACAATATCTTGGCATATCCCCAAATGGCGATATTATCCTGAAAAAAAAAGACAGCGAAGAGGATCTTTGCGAGGCCAATGCTAAATTTGAACCGTTTAAAGATATTTGTAAACGCAAGTTTCTTTGGTACTATGACTCTTACATGCTGGCAATCGCCAAGGCAAAATCTGAGGTTTTTGATGGCAAGGGTTTTGCTCGTATGCCATTCGAATTTAATACAAATCAAATGCAAGGGAAATTTAATTACACAGAGCTTGAACGCAGGCTAAAATTTATTCGAAAAGTAATTATCGATGAAACAAATCACTGGGCAGTAGAAGGCTTAAGACTAACTAAAGATGAAGCAACGGTCGCTGTGAATATCCAAAGACAGTACGAACAAATTATAGAAACCTACAGATGTGATAAAAGCGTGTCCCTGGATATAGAGCTTGTGGATTCCAATCCGTTCGTCTGGTCACTGACGTATCTCGGAAGACCTATGACGAACCTAGATGGAGGTCTTTTCCATATCAAGCTCTATTTCAGCCCACGATTTCCAGAGGAACAGCCAAGGGCAGTGTTTGAAACAGAGTTATTTCATTATCGGATCACTTCAGATGGTGTCCCTTGTTATATCACTAAGGGTAACGAAGATATAAAATCACACATTCAAGGAATTATTTCAATTCTGAATGACGAATCATCTCCATACGATCCAAGGATATTCGTCAACCCCCTAGCAGCTAAACTATTTTGGGGTTCAGAAGTAGAAAAAAAGCTATATTACCGCAAACTACGCAGAACAGTCCAGAAAACGCTCGAGTGAACCCCGAACCTTAAACCACTTCTTCCAAAGTCAAATCAAACTTGATAACGCCACAAGATTCGTCGTACATTTGGGTGATTTCTGTTCTGAACGAGATTCCTTATTTATTTATATTCAAGAGTAGCGTTAAATTGCCCACATTCATCAACCTAGCTTGATGTTTCCATAAAGAGTTACAATAAACCAAATAGAAGTTTTGATCTATCATCTATAAATGGTCATTTGGATAGAGTTCAGAGTTTAAGGTCAAGGGGCAACAAAGTTGTTTACTGATCGATTTTTAATTCATACTTGTCATATACCAAGTCTATTCTTTGTACGGAAATGCTATAAATCAGCACTTTATTTCACAAGCTCTTCATTCTTTCCTGTAAAATTTTGCCCAACTTTGATTCATTCCACTCCTATAATTACACGACGTTTATACGTGTGCTGAATGGCACTAAAGACCGATCAAAATAACTGAGCTTTTTATTCATGGTAGGTGAAAAAAATCGTAATATTTTTCTTTGGCTCGGAATTAGGCCTAATATTATGGATAAAACAACTATCGTCAAACGGGAGGCGCGCAAGGTCGGATGGTGTAGTAGTTCTCCGTTGGGCCTGTCTTCGGGATAGACCGTGAGTAGCCTGAATACCCATTCCATGCGAAACAATAGATCGCTGACTCCGCTCCAGCAGACCTAGTCACACTGAGCGAAGCTACATTAATGGTGTTGACACGCTTGGATAGTACCATGTATTCGAGAAGTTTTTCTCGGGTGAGATTCACGGATGTCATGATTTGATAGGAAGAAAAAAGTCGCCCATCACCACCGTAGTGATCCTTGCAAATGACGACCGTGGTATGATGTTATGTTTGATTCTGACCAAGTTTCTCAGAATATCAACAAATGAATGATCACGATGAGCTGAAATAATCTTCGGGTATACTTCGCTTAGTTATATGGGAGGTATGAGACTCAACGGGACCTAGTTTTTTATTGCAAAATCTTATCTTAAGAGTGCCAGTGAGATGATCGAGGAGTATTTAAATGCTTAGTCATTAGTTCCACGATCGTATTTAGCTATAAAATTTACCAGATTCGCGATTTCGATTATTCCTTCAATACTGGGCTTACATTAATGATTTTCCTGGAAATCTGAGTGGCGAGATCCCAATCAAGGAGTACATTCCGCACTTATCCAAGAGGGTACGTATCATTGCTTTAGAAACCAAAGTAATTAGATAATGAAATTTCTATAAGAAAAACCTATAGTCATTTATTTTGATATATTTTCACCTCTCGAATCTAAAACGCCATCTCTGTGACAGATCGATTACCAGTATTGTTATTGTACAGGGTGATAACATCTATTGATGCCTACCCGGCTTTGGTGGATTCTTTCTTCCTTTGGGTTTCAAACCATTGAACTGACCTCTCGATACCTTCTTGAAGATCAAATTGGGGTCGGTACCCAAGAAGCTTCTTTGCTTTTGTGCAATCATAGTACCTTGTCATACAACTATAACGAACTTGCCGTCTCGTCAACTTGGGCACTCTACCAATTGTCCACATTCCCCATTCTAAAATAGCACCAAGTAGCATGCCAGTGATCCGACCTATTTCCCAGACATGCTCTGTCCCACTTTCAGATCCAGCTGCTTTCCATACCGCTCTCGCAAAGTCCCAGAAATATACAGGCTGGTCATTTGTAATGAAGAAAGCCTCACCGTCGACTTTTTCGTGAGCCAAAGGAGCTGTTGTAAATTGAGACGTGGCTAGTAGGGCGGCTGCAGCAAGACAGTGCGCCTGGGCTACATTTCCGACATAGGTAAAGTCAAATAGGTTGGTATTGGATCCAAGCTGAAACCCAGTTTTCGAAGAATAGTATACATTAAGCATGTTTGGTATGAGCTGAACATCACCTTCGCCGAAGATGCCGGCCGGTCTCAGCGAACATGTCAAAAGGGAAGGATGACTGGTAGAGCGATTTGCAGCGATCACGAGAGACTCTGCTTCGGCCTCAGGAGATAGATATTAGCTTACTACCAAAGAGATGAAGAGCTGTGCAAAAATACCTTAGTCCATGAGTAGAACTCCGTCTGTGAAGCCGCAGGGATAATCGGCCATCGTTCATCTGCATTAATAAGATCTGATTTATTATCAGAGATAATACTAGCCGAGCTCGTATACACTAAAGCTGTCACATTAGTCTTCTGACACGCTTCAATAACACAGCGCGTTCCTTCGATATTGACTTTTGTATACAGTTCCGGCGTACCACCTGTCAGAGTAGGCGACGCTGTATGAATCACAACTGTGGGCTGGACTTTCTGAAAGATCTTTAGAAGGGCCTCAATAGACGTGATATCGCCATCGTAATAATCAACAGCAGCATGGCGATTGCGCTGTGTGTGTAGATCCAACACGGAAATTCGACAGTCGTAGGCATTGGACAGTACGTCGACAATGTGATGTCCGAGAAAGCCACAGCCACCAATGACTAGGCAGTTTCCTAACGGTCTGCGTTGCATGGGCGGTAGTGAGGACATGACGCGCGGCGATCAGGAAATACATGTACGTGCGATTCTGCTAATTTATCGGGTGCGCTTGAGTCTCGCCCCTGTAGTGGATTGCTTAACCCCCCTTGTATTATATATGTACTCATCCTAAAGCGTGCCTATCGACTGTATGTGTATTATGAACGAACTCAGTGTCTGTCTTTAACGTTCGTATAATTCTAATAACAAGAAGTGATTCCTAACCTCTTCGTTTTGGAATGCATCGTAAGACAACGTTGACATGGGTTTGAACCTTAGTTAGCATAGAAGGCGTTGTACGTGCAATTGTTTGAAGTCTGGGCTAGGACATTTGCGATATTATGTAATTACGGTAATTACCTAGGGGGCTCGTGAAAAATTAGACCCCGCACAGCTTCCCCACACAATGTCCAAATAATTACGAGCGATTTACTATTCTCCACAGCCAGCGCAAGTTATGCCGGGAGTTCTGCATCAAGTACCTCCCTCTCACCCTCCGAATACGCAGATCACGCACGACCTTCAATCCCACGCTCCTCGTGTCCAGCATTTCGACATGTGCCCACTCGCCCAGCAGCAACTCGCCCGCCCACTCCTCTGAAACACCTCCAGTTCCGGGTTCCCGGCCAGCGATCGCGACGCATGAGTATCCTCTCGACAGCGACCCAAATCCACGCCCCGATCGATCCGTGTGACCTGCCCGTCGTCACGACGCGAGTAGAACGCGTGAGCGATGGTGGGAAGACAGACCGGCACCGGGCGCGATAGCAGGTGTTCAACGTGTTCGAGATAGACAGCCACGTTGCCACCGCCGGATTCAGTTCCAGGCGTAGCACTTGGGAAAGACGCTGGCAGACATGCTCGAAGTCGTCGTCCGCTCAACATGACACGAGCGAGATCGGGCGATGGTCCCGACGGTCCTCTTATATTTCCAGTACCTGATTCCGTGCTGACCTACAAATCTAGAATCAGGGCTAGAAGTAGGCATACCCAGGTGTACGTAGCCCGCATGACAACCCTGGCATAGATATGTGCCAATGTTGTCATGACACTCGAGAACGTTAGGACAATGCTGCAGTACTCGTTGTGGCAGACCAAGAGGGTCGAAACTATTCTTGCACGTACTCAAGCTAAATTTCAACTCCTACGATCAGTGAAAGTGATGAATGAAAAAACGTGATTTCACTAGGTAAAACAACTTTACGATAGCGCAGTCTGTTTATGATTTAATTTTTGTCAGAGTTGATCTATAATCCAGAATAAAAATCGCTTAGCATGGTTTCTACATGGTGAGAAAAGCAAAAGAAAAACTCATTGACCCAGCCTCTGTAAGACAAGAAATTAGATTGACTCATTCAATTCATTCACGCATCTTAAATTCAAAATACTCTGCTAATCGTGTCCAAACTCCGAACCTACCAATATCCTAACTCCAATAAAACGCTTGCATTAGAAAAGAAATCAGGCAAAATCACGCTCTCGACCCTCTCCGAAGAGATACTCAGCTTCAAGGCAATATGATCTCCCACTCTTGGCACCTCGTTCACTACCCCAGCATACAACACTTGCATCAAGGATCCCCGCTAATACTCCTTCCATTGCGCCTAATATTCCCCAACCAATAAACCCAGCAACAAGTCCAACAACATAGGCATACGCACTTCCTCGAATCGAAGATCCTTGAGGCATCGTAATAATAAGTTCCTTTGCGGTAGCAACCCACCCACCAAACCCAAGGGATATAGCCATGATAAACCTAGTTGCATACAAAAGTAACCTTGCGAGCCGATAAGGTAACAGTGGTACGTCCTGGTGATTTCGAGCTTTAAAAGAATGCGGTGTTAACGTGACAGTTGGACCTTGAGATGTGAGGAAAGATATTTGACTCAAACCTCGTGCCGATGTTTGTAATGGCTCAGAATGTATCGCAGCATATGTGAGGGTGAGAGGATTTGTCAGGGCTGATATAGGTGTAGGTATCCAAGAGTAGACCATCATAGTGATAATTCCAGTAATGCGTCGAGGAAGTATCAAGAGGGGAAGTCGAATTATCAAAGCAATCAATGTTGACAAAGAAATCGTTCCAAATAGCGTTGTTATGGCATGCATAAAGGCTGTGATTACTGTTTCTCGAGAGCTCAATGACGGTTGAACGAGGCGGTGAAAGTACCATTGGGATACAGTTGCTGCTGTAGTTGATCTCTGAATTCCACTTATTACAGAAAGTGTCCAGATATACATTAAGATGAAATAGACGCCCAGCCACCAGCTCGTACCGTCGATGATAAATTTGGAAAATGAACTCGATATTTTTCCACCTAGAAAGACACGAATAAACATGCAAAGCCATAGCCAGGTCCACAATGCAACGGAAGCAAGTACTGCGAACCCCATGGCAAGCAGTGCAGGATTGGCTGCTAGTATTTTTGATGCAAATTCTAAAATTCCGATAGCTTTATTTAAGAAATGTCTTCCCCGATAGATAGTATAGAGCCAAATTATAGCGAATATCCCTGGAATCAGTGAGAGCCATCTTAAAGCTTTACCTTGAATGCTCAATCGACTTGATGCATCCTTAAAGCTAGAAATGAAGGGATGTAGAGAGAATGAAACAAGGATTGTAGGAACAGTGATCAGGATCAAATATACGAGAGGTCGAACGTATGACTTGAGTAAAGCTAGCCATAAAAGAGAGACAAAGATTGAAACTACGGTATCAACCGCAAAGAGGTAAAAAGATGAATACAAAGCTGTATATATTGTATCTCCAAGTGTCTTCTTGGGAGTTTCGGTGTGTAAAAAAACTAAGAAAAAAGTAGCAAATGTACCTCCAAGGCAGATCAGATATAAAGAGCCCCAAAAAACGTCATGTCTTGGAGATTCTACAAAGGGAGCTGACATAGTTGGAGGCATCATAGATATGGCACTTGGAGGCCGGGGGATTTCAGGTGTAAAATTCTCCGGATACTTGCTAGATGGTAGTCTGATAGCCCCATTTTCAGTTGTTGAACGGAAATTCAGGAAGGCTGGTGGACTATGGTCATTAGATGCTTCGAAGTGAATGTCTCCAGTTTGTTTGTCGGCGGCCTCAATATTTGAGCTAAGGGCAATTTCTTCCATATCTCTTCCATTACTATCAGTTATACCCAAAGATTCATTAATTTCATGTTCTTGTTCATAGTCCTGATTAGCGTTTGAGCCTTGAGCATTCTCTATTCCCCGGGAATCACAACCAGCACCAATCCAGCTGCTCTTGATTCCACGAATTCGTCTTGGACCATCCATAACAGTTATATCTTCATTTCTGCTGGAGTCAAGTGATTCATTACTGGCTTCCACTTGAGTCTCTGAACTTTCTTCTAATCGCGTTGAAGCAAAAACTCTTCTTGACTTCTGAAGAGCAAAGAAATCCGCAGTCTCTCGCTCTCTTTCTTCTTCCTCATTTTCTTCCCGAAAGTCATCTAATGCACTGTGGAAGAGAGGCGCATCTGGGGCGGCCGAATATAGAGAAGTGAAGTTATATTCCAATCGGTGGGAGGACGTCGGGTAGAGACTTCCATGTCGAAGAGGATAAACACGAGAATTATTTCGAAACGACTGCCTATTTCGTCGATATCTATCATTTTGCAACGCGAGGGAGGCTTCGGTATTGTCTGCTGGCTGTACGAAGTTCGATATTCGTGACTGTGATTGGGCTAGAAAACGAGAAGCATCTAGCACAGGAGGTTATAAAGGCGATCGCTAACATGAGGCAGGATTGGCGTTAAACATACACTCAGAAAACATTGTTTCCTATTCTACAGCACAGTAGGAAGGGATGTCGACCGCTAACTAAGCAAGTTGAGGTCTCTCGGGTGATTACTCGATCGCTTCCCCTTCCCGGAACAAAAATAAGCGATATCTACGATAGCTGATCGATGCATTTATTTATTTTTTTTAAATAAGGGTCTCGTAACTCACCGACATTGTGAGTGTGTCAGACATATGAGGTTTCTTTTGGAATCGAAACTCTGTTCGATGATAATACCCCATCATGACCAGGCTGCCCCTACCTATGCTGAATTAGTGCCTTAAGCCTTTTTCGGCAGCTTATTGCCTACCAGTGATTATCATCTAAAAAATGTTAAGTAATATTTTCAAGTCAAGTCAAGATGAGTTGTCAATATACAAATGCATATTATTTCAAATAGTTTACATCTTCTTTCAAATTAATTTCGAATATTCAAATTGTTTTACGTCGCAATGAGACGGACGTCTGAGATTTCGCTATACTCCAAAGACATTATCAGAAGAACCAGGACAACGGGATGTCAAAGACCGCAGCCCGTAGTCGTGGACAACAGGCTCAAATATTTATTCTTGGATCGAATAGCGCTGTTACATCTAGCTACATAAACATGTATGTAACTTCTTAAAATTTACTGTGCAACTGTACGCGCAAAATCGAAGTCCGCTCTTCCAATCTCAATGCCAAAGTACTCTACCCCCAGGGTTAGTTTTCAGCATGCACTAAAACCTCGCTTATTAATATTATCCCTACTAGTCTTATATAATCCTTGCTAGTC
>JAATOF010004731.1:0-16120 GCA_013170925.1 Podosphaera leucotricha
ATTTAATCGTTTGGCGTTCTTTGTCTGAGCTGCTGATTGTACCTGGCTCATCTTTTAAGGAATAATTGGCCTATAAATTATGCTAGATGTTAAGAGTAACGATTTACTGATTGTCTTAGATGAAAGTGCTGCTGCTGCTGATGATGACGAGGATGATTCTGTAGACAGTAATAGCAATGATGTTTACTGAAGTGCGTACATGAGGGAGGGGGAGAAAGAGATCAAAGCGGCAGTCCAGTAAAAAGCCTGATCAATCAGGCCAACATTTTCAATTTCTTTTGGTTTGTAGACTAGCAAGGATTATATAAAACTAGTAGGGATAATATTCATAAGCGAGGTTTTAGTGCATGCTGAAAATTAACCCTGGGGGTAGAGTAAAATGGGTGTTTTCATTGAGCGAGTTGAGGTACATTCCTAATTTGGATATTTTTGAATATTTTCAAGATGGATCTGTACATAGTTTGTGTGAAATTCTTCCTAATAATTTTATAAAATGACTAAAAAATGAAAAAATTATTATAAGTTTGTATGCCCTTCTTTTGCACGAATTACAGCTCGACATCTTTCCGACATCCTTTCCACCAGTTCCCTTAATTCCATAGCTGGTACACAGTTCCAGGCTTATATTCTTCCACCCCACAAAGCTTCTTAGACGCTAGTCTTTTCCAACAGTTGAAGTCTGAATATTTGATTTTAATGTATCTTTTTCATCCTAAACTAGACAGATTCAATCGGGTTGATATCAGGGGATCATGGGGGCCAGGAAACTATAAAAATCCTCTTATCTTAGATCTCTCTGATCGTGCCACCGGCTGAATGACTTGGAGCATTGTCCTGCATAAAATCTAAAGGATGTGATGCCCTCCAACCATGAGCCAGGGCGATTATTTTTTCATAATATCTGTCTCCATTCATTTTTTCCCAATCTTTCTCTCCAAACAGACCTGGCCCCTTAAGCTCACCGGTAAAACTGCCCCAAATCCTCCAGCCTTTGCAGTCATCCTCGAACTCCTGAGTTAGCTTTTTGGTGGCCCAGATCCGAACAGGTAAGCCACCAGTGACTAAAGTCTCGTCGCTCCAAAATAAGTCCAGCTTTCGTGTTCTTCTGCCCACTGCTTTCGTTTTTTTCTGTTTTTTTAAGATAATTGTGGCTTGATATGAGCTGTACGACGCGAGTAACCTCGTTTTAACAAAGACCTTGCAATCAAGTATTGACATCCTGCAAATGGCCCATCAAATGGGTTCTAGTAAGAAGTTTGTCTTATTCGCTGTGAGGTTAGTCTAAATTTCTCGATCATGTCAACTTGGTCGTCACTTGAAGTTGATTTTCTGCCTCGATACCTTGGAGACGAACAGAGAGAATACTTTCCTTTCCAAGAAGAATTTATGATCCTAACTTACTGCTGATTTTATGGTTTTTTTTGATATAGTCTATTTGAGTTCAAGAATATAACAGACTTGTAGTCATTTCTGTCCACAGACCAAAGACATCCATTCCTCAGATAGTATGCTTCAGATAGTATGCCTTTCCCTGTGCCTCCTCCACGGTCCCTGTCCACTGGTAATGCCTCCACAAGTCTTCATTCAAGTGTGCACTTACGGGAGTCGTTAGCCTTTCATTGTCTCCCCTCTACAGCTAATGACACGAAGATGATGTACGAGAACCAATAACACGTATTAGAAACAGTATTAACTAAATCTTTTTCCCTCTTCTTCCTCATTAAAAAGTAGATTAAAAATGCTACACTTTCCAGGACACTAATTTTCTTTCGAAATGGTTAAAAAAAGAAACGAACTTAAAAGGGTAATAATTTATAATAAAATCTCAAACTTTTGGTCCAGCGAATAGCCCCCTTTCTCTGATTGTTCCGTTTTAAGTCAGATACTTTCCGTAAACTTGAAAGTTTTGGAATCTCTTTACACAAACCAACTCTATCTCGAAGTCTCAAGCCGATCCGTTTTTTGAATTGTCCAAGTGTAGAGCGACTAAAGAACGTATAGCAGCGCTCAAGCCATTGTCTTCGTCTTTACAGGGTTGCCTTCGTCCACTTAGCAAATTAGGTGGCTTAGGTGCTTTTAACCAATTCGTGGATCGAAAAGGATGAGAATAGTACGCGAGTTGCGGATTTTACCCAATGGTGTAAGAACGGAATTAAACTCCGATATCGTGCACGGACGCTGTTTCTAATTCCGCCTCAGGATGACTCGAAGTTCCTGGGATCATTTTCAAGTTCTTGTCTAGTCGTGCTCTTCGTGGCATACACTCACTATTTATTTCCTGAAGGACCTAGAAACTATCAAAATGCCTCTAGGGTGGGAAAGGATTAATACGAAGAAGTCATCACCTAACGAAAAAATTGTCTTTCTTAAGCCTCGACCTGGTCCTGATGAGCCCATTGCTAAAGACTACCTTGAGCGCATCGCTGCTCAATGCTTTCCGGTTATGAAAAAACACAATTTAGCAATTGTTTCGTTAGAAGAATACGAGCCAAATTTGGAGTTTTGGGGTAAGCGACGTGAATTTCTAAAGCAAGCTATCTTTCATCCAACTGTCTACACATCTAGGGCGCAATTTCAACAGTGGCGAGGTGATACAACTCGTTCTCAAGTCTCCTTCAACCGGTCGTTGGCTGCCTTTTAAGTTTGTTCAGATGGTCATGATGCATGAGCTTGCGCACTGTAAGCAAATGAATCATTCCAAGGCTTTTTGGGCGCTACGCAATGAATATGCGAATGAGATGAAGCAACTTTGGGATAAAGGATATACAGGAGAAGGCCTTTGGGGCAAGGGAATCTTGCTCAGAAATGGAAGTTTCTCACAAGAAGGTCTTGATGACGGAGAAATACTTCCTGAGAACATGTGTGGAGGAACATTCAAATCAAAAGGTGAAAAGAAAAGAAAGGCGAGAGCCAAAGTTACATATAGAGAAAGAGAGGAACGCAAAATAAAAAGAAAGTTCGGCACCAACGGTGTCGCTCTGGGGGCTAATGAGGAAGTCAAACTTCAACTTGAAAAGAAGCATCGTCCAGGGTGTAAGCCAAGGGTCGCGCGCAGTCTCAGAGGTAGAGAATTACGTGCTGCGGCTGCACTTGCAAGATTTGAGGCCAAAAGTGAAATGCCACTAACTGTACAGGATGACGATACCGCAAGTGGCGGCGAGGCCGAAAGTGATTCAGATTATGATCTCTCTATTAAACCAGAGCAGGACGACGCGAGAGATATTGATGGAAAAAGACTATTGGACACAAAGGGAGAAGCGATGATAAACGTCTGTACGGGCGGGGACAAGGAAGATCCAGACACGAAAAGTGAATTATCAGAGCTGCTGAATATATCCAGAAAACGGCCCCTTATTACACCCAAAATGGAATCATCTACTCAATCCAGTTGCACGTCATCGAATCCAAAGCCTGTCAAAATCGAGAAATCCCGTGAGTTTGTGATATGTGAAGGAACATCTCAGCCCTTGAACTCGGAAACTTCATCTTTAGATGACGGCAAAGTACAAGCCGGGATAGAAACTAATGATTCTCCGATTAATCTTTCATGCCCGGCTTGCACGTTTGTTAACGACCAGACATCGCTAACGTGTTTGGTTTGCTCGAATGTGCTGAAGCCAAGACTTGTCCCAAACTCATGGAGATGTACAAGATCAACTTGTATGGATGACTCGTATATTAATGCTGGTGATGTGGCTTTATGTGGAATTTGTCTTATGCGGAGAGAAAGCAATTTCAGTATACAGAAATCGCCAATTATTTAAATTTTGTAGCTGCGTTGCGGGGCTGGTTTCAAACAGTGCAAAATTTAAACTTCATTAGGGAACAAAACTAACGTTACTAGTTTTAGATATAAAATATTTCACACTCAATGAAACTTTTCATGATTCAAATACCTTGACTTACTCGGTACTGGATGATTCTGCAGCATCCCCCACAATACTTCAGTAGATGCCGTCTTTTATCACTAACAATCTTTCCTTCACATCAATCTCTCTCATTTTATCGCATCCTTAGAACACTGTCCTTGATTTCCTTCACTGAGCCTGCCAACTTTCGTTTAGTTTTCGTTGGGTTTCAGGAGTCTTTCTTTACTGTCTCTTCCTGAATTAAATTAAAGATGATCTTTACACCAAGAGCTATTACAGTTATCGTCTCTCTCTTATATATGTCGACGAGCATCCTAGCAGGCCGAACCGGAATTCTTCATACTCGAGCTTCGACATCGGTGGACCCGAACGACGTGAAGGATACAAAATGCATCGATGAAAAAGCGTGAGTTCAGTCACCTGATGTGATACAGAGAAGTTTCCAATTCTAACTTAGCATCCATGCAGTAAGATCGATACTCAGTAAGCCGCGGTCTCTCTTTATCGTAGATACTGTCATACTAACCCCAAGGCAGTGATTTGAATGTAGCCACACGTATGTTGCTCGACGTGCTAAGAAGCCCAAATCAACTAACTGTCTAGTGGCCATCTGCGGGGGTATTGCCGGGGCTATTCAAAAGTGTCAGGGTTCCCCTACGTCAACGGAGGGGACCAGTGGAACTGCATCGTTCAAAATCGAGCCTGCCATCCAAGGTGAAACTATCAATGTAAGCAAAGGAAGATGGGAAAGATGTATTCGTGCAGCTCGAGCTACATGTCCTACTGGTACTTTTTCATCTACCTGTATTGGAGGCGCCTCAAAGGGAGATATCAATTTTTCATTATCTGAGGCGAAGAATTAGAGTCACATGGATCTTTGCGAGTATCTAGGATATGGCGAGACAGCATGGTTTATCCAGCTGTGAAAATAGCTACGTCTGAGACATGGCAGTAATTGAGCTCAGTGAGCCAAAGTTACTTGAAATAAATTCTTCAATGACACCATCGGATATCTCGATATAGATGATCGGCTGAGGGGTTTTTAATTTTAGATTTGGGGATTATTTATTGCATCTCAATCCTTTGTTATGGTAGACCCTGACGCAAAGGATAAAGAGTGTTATCCAGTGAATTGCTCAAAAGAGAAATGGCGTTTGAACCTCTTCCTAGTTTTGGTATTTTTAATTTAATATCACACTACGACAGAAAACGTGATCTCACATCGATAATTGCTGTGTGGAAACGATTCGGACATGGTTCTGAGATGGCCGCCATTTGGCCCTCTTGGCAATATATAACTTGATGAAAGTGGACTAAATTATATCATACTTGGTATCCAGGGCCTGACCAAACACCGAATATTCGAATTCATATAACACAAACTCGAAATCTTAATCTGGAAACAGAAGTATCGGACTAGAGTATTGCAAACCGCACCATATTCGGAGAAACTATTTGTTTGAATCCTCAAGCCTTTTATCTAGTCTACGCAAGGATCACACGTTGCTCAATGCCAAAGCTCAAGAGTACATAAAAGTGAGTGATTCTAGGCTTGATGCGATTATGCCTGAGATAAAGATTGTGACTCGATAACCTCAATACTGCTATAGATATCAACCTCGACACTTTGTAGGACTTTCTGGTGCTTTGGGAATTCGGTTGAGAATTACCATATTTCCCAAATAAATTGAGTAGAAATTAATATTTATATGTGAATTACAGAAAATCTTTTTTCTAATACCAAGACCAATTTTTATGAGGTAGCAAAGCAAATGCTAGAGTGTGAAATCAAAATCTTTGAAAGCAACCTTGAAATTTTTAATATCTATTTTTTCTTCCTCTAGTTGGGCGCAGTCTCTCCATTGAATACGATTCTCGAGTTGAAGGAGTTTGGCCAGAACAGTCCGGCCAAATTGCAACGAAAATTTGAAATCATCGCTAAAGGGTAGTGTAATACATTTAGTAGTACCACCCAACTTTACTTCATCTGAGGGGGTCCAGATCCAGGCACGAAAAAAATTCCCATCGGAAAGGCCGAGTCCTGGATCCCGGATTTCGATAGGTGGATACATTAAATTCTCAGCTTCAATTCTAAATGCAGTTTCAACTAAGCCCTTGCTTATAGTTTCTTCTGGTACAGGAACAAATTGCCAATGAGAATGAATACCATTGATGCTACTTATTTCATAGGTTACCGCACCAAGCTTGTTATTGCTTTTTTTTGAGATCATATCTTGCAGGGCATTCTTGAATCGAATCATTTCAGCATAAGTTTTTTCTCTGGTTTTATTTTCGTCTGTTATCAGGGATATGGTGGGTGAATGGGAAAGCGGAATGATCAAAGCGTGTGCGGGATAATTAATACCAAATTGTATATTTGTGGTTGATGTCGTAAGTGGGCCCTTAGCGATCGTGAGGTAGGACTCTTCACCGATAGAAGATATGAGATGAGTTGCTAACTTAGGATTGGAAAGGCAAAAGAAACATTCATCAGGCCCGGGAGGAGGACGTCTCTGCCATCTACGGCCCGCACCGCGGTTTTTAGTGCTTCTATTCCAATAATGGTTTTCAGCACCTGGGTCAGGCTCTGAAATAGAGACCTTTCTTTTTTTCGGATTTGGTTCCAAGGACCATGGTGATACAGTTGTTCCGACAGGAAGTGGGGCAAAATAATCTACTTTAGATGGAAGAGTAAATGCATATAGAAATTTCTGCTTTGGAGTACCATACGTTGTGAGTGATATGAAGCGAGTGATCGGCGTGTAGTTGGGAGCATCTGAACTTGGACTGTGGAAAAAAGGTTCCCGCTCAAAGAAATATTCAGCAGATGTAGAAACATGATATCGGGGCTTTATTCTAGCACAAAGGTCGGCTATGTGCTCATATTCAGTTGAAGTGATTTGATCGCCAGCAAATTGCACTTTGGAACCTTTTCTTATGTATGCTGGCCAGCATGCTGTAAGGAGAATGTCGGCCGTACCCACTGGATGTAACGTTTTTGCTTGATCTACTGAATGAAATGGAAGATAGCGATCAGAGCTGAACCTTGAAGGAATTTGGTTTTCTAGTTTTCCACCGAGCGTTACAATTCTGATCCCCTCAGAGGTTGTTGTTGTGCTACACTTCTCCAAGAAGTGAAGATTTGGATAAATCTATCTATGATTAACAAAAGTGATACTCAGAATTCACTGAACTTGGGTCTGATTTACCTCTTCATTTTTTTCAATCTTATCAACTATTTCTTTAGGTAAAGGGGTACTTCCAACTGTAAAATAGGTTGGAAGTGGAATGGATATGTTACAAGAGAGCAAAGCAGTGGTAACATCCTGATTTTCAGAAAATAAATTACCGACAACAAGAGCAAGACTGAAGTTATTCTTTGCATGCAAGGAGGCTAACTTGCTAAATACAGGCCCTAGTTGACCATCAACGCTCCCAAGGAGAATACTGAGTTTAATATCTTCAGTTAGCAATTAACCGGTTGAAGGAAGATAATAGAACGAAAAGAGTTTGAGAATCGCGAAGTTTACACTTATTGAGGAATACTTACATCTTGGTGGACATTGTAACAATTGAGTCTACACCTGCGCATGATTAATTACTAATCAAAGTTGGACGCTGGGGACTTAACAATTCGCTGTTAATTTCTATCGTTTAGTAATTATATTAGTTAATTACAAGATTTCTCCAAAAAATTTTGATCAAGCTTGCTAATTATCAACATATTTGGAAGCCTCATATGCCGAAGTTAGTGACAAAGTTGTGTTACGCAGTTCTCGAGTACATGTAGCAGTGATTCCTAGACTTATTCACGGTTGTGTTGGATGTGGAATTTGGCCTCAGCTAGGTTCTACGCATGTACATGATGTATTTGGGTCGGATGGTGTAGTGGTATATCGTCCAGGCCGTTGTCCCAAGTAAATTCTGGGTATCCTAAACACATGCCCCATTTGAGACAGGAGAAAGCTGATTCGAATCCAGCAAGACCCACTAGCCACATTTCTCGCGGTATTGCTGTTCTCGTAGAGTGACGAAGGCAAGCTCAGATAACTAGAGGGTTTTCCCGCTTTTCCCTCTAGTGGGTATTCACGGAAGAGGTTACACGTCGTAAGGCGGTAATTTCGAGTGGTATCTGCAAATGAAATCTGGGTATGAGTGTTCCAACGTCAAACTGTGTCATTCTACGAAACAAGACTTCCGTCATCATTAGTGACATGGTCTTTAGGCTGCATACACGAAAAATGATGTAAAAAAAAAGATGATGTATTTATCATTGATGGTCCATTTTGGGAATATTATTAGACCGCTGAAATGATAATAAATAAACATATAGCCAAATTCATAAATTTCAATACTGAACATAGACATGTACTAATTATTCGAGGTCCGAAATTTCTTATAATAATTAGCCTACCCTCGAGTTCGAAACAGTGCACATGTACACGTGATAATAATTTTACGCAGCTCGTGCATCTATTCTAAACCTGCCAAAACAAAGTATAATTACGCGTCGATTATTGATCTAATTAATTAACTTGAGAAGTCCTTTTTAGTTTTAGATTTCACGCGAATATTACAACAAAAATATTTGAAGAGACAGCTCCTCGTCATCAAGCATGTTAACCAAATTGTTCCAAACGAAACATATTCAAAGGCATGGTGAATAGTTAAGCACTTACACTTAAGTAGAAAATCTTCTTTATGCAAACCCAAAATCTTTATCGCTTATCTGATGACGCTAACGCACATTATCCGATAAGCTTTTTATGTGTAGAAATTTGCAACTCAGTACGCGCCAGGGACTAGAAGACAACTCCACAGCCCCCGGTTAAGATGCCAGTCAATAGTTCCGGACGAATTATCAAGAGAAACAAAAGCAAAGGAGGTACAGCGCATCAAAAAAACCACAGATGGGAGTCTTTTACGTCTAAAATCTCGAAACTTAACTCTCTTGACCCGCTGCGAAGAGTTCGCCGAAATGATCTCGAAAATGAGGATATCTCTACGTCTACGTCTTATCTTAAGAATGGCTTGGAAAAATGGGTGGAACTCAACATGTCTGAGGTGTTTCTCAACTTTTCCCGCGAGGTCACACCCATGTGCGATAGCCTTCCGCAAATTATACACTTCGAAGATAAAATAATGACTATATTTGTGTCATACTTTGAAAAACAAGAAAAAGAGTCTCTTGAACCATTACTAGAACTAGTCACAGACTTTGCACATGATTTAGGTCATCGATTCGAGAAGTACTACGCTAGAGTACTGAAGATAATCACCGCGATTGCAGAAACCTCGCACGACGTTGCAGTTATTGAATGGAGCTTTTCTAGTTTGGCATTCATGTTCAAATATCTTTCAAGGCTTTTAGTCCCTGATTTACGTCCAACTTTTGATCTTATGGCACCACTACTCGGAAGGCAACGACAACGGCCTCATATCGCACGCTTTGCCGCAGAAGCTTTGAGCTTTTTAATTAAAAAAGCAGGCTCTCCAGCACATCGTGGAAGAGCACTTTCTCTCATACTAAATCATGCGAAATGTGATCTTTTGCAAACAGAGGGCAAGAAAGAGTTTATGCTTTACTATCATGGTTTGATGACTTTGTTTGCAGAAGCAATAAAAGGTCATGGACTTGGCATCCATACCTCTGGGCAAGCTATATTTCGATCAATGTATCAAACCTTAGACCAACAAGATCTAGATCCTGCACGAGCTTCACCATGGATGAACGTTATATGTGGGGTATTAACGAGTATCTTACATCACACTGACTGTAAAAACTTCGAAGTGATCATGGAAGTGGTCATTGAATGCGCTATTGAATCTGAAAAATCTTTCAACGAGGCAAAAAGCGTCCAGGATATCCAAAGAATGCTTCTCTCAGCAAGATTGATTGGTATTTGCTCGGGTGTTCGTAAAGGTACAAGAATAATGAGTTGGGTAGAACCGGTGAAGCTGTTGGTTAACATTTTCCAGTCTGTATCAAAGAATGCAGAAATTATAATGGAGTTCAATAGCAATTTTGATTTGTGGAATTCTTTGGTGTTAAGTCTAGCTATTGTAGTGCAATACGTACCAATAGATATAATCATTGGTCATATCTCGCCATTGATGGATGCATTAACAAAGGATCCTCTCGCAAAGTGCTTTTTAGTCTTCTGCTCATATCTTTCAGCAACCGAGTCTGAAAGATTCCGCAGTATTACCATGCCATATTTTCAAAGGTATGTATGAACTGATACATTATGGTTCAGATTCTAAAAAAAACAGGTACATGGTCGCACACTGGTCAGATTCTGAAAATTGTGATACTTTGTCTATCCTTCTCCCCAAGATGTCAGCCTCTGGAGTCCTTCCACACTCTTCTAGCAAGGACGGAATACTACTTCCTCAGTCTTGGCAAGATCAAATCGTTAGTAAATTTGAACGGCTTGAAGTTTTCCCGTTTCCTGAGCAAGCCTCTCCAGCAGTACATGATCGATGTCAAACGACATGGCGTGATCAATGTCTTCCAAAATATAACGCTTTACTCGAGGTTCTAGAATGTACAGTGGTTCATCCTTCAACGAATGCTAGAATTGCTGAAATTCTTCTCCGAAAGCTAAAGCTCGCACTGAGACCGTCCTCATCTTTGGCGTCTGAAGAAGCTAATTTTATTGTCGGCAGAGGCTTTAATGCATATCTTAAAATGACCGAAAAATCGGGTGACGTAGATAGTTCACTTGGACCCCTTCTACGTGCAGCCGCGCCCCGATATATTCGCTTGCCAAATTTTCTATCAGCTTTGCAGGACTATGAGTGTAGGATAAAAGAGCTACGAAAAAATGTGTCAATAGTACAAGTTAACCAAGTAGAACCAGATCAAGACATAAAACTTAAAACATCTCTAATTTGTAACTTGTCTACAGATTCTCACAAACTAAGATTGCTCTCCCTACGGCTTCTGGGCCAAATAAATAATGAGGAGAACTCTCAGACTCTAGAATCTCTTTCTATCATGACCACAATCGAGCAGACTTCTCTAGATTTGCAAAACGCTCGCTCTATTTCTATGCGAATACGAAAGCTTGCAACACTGTTTCCTAATCTAGCTTCTGGATCTTGGCTTAGAGATGCAATACCGGCTTTTTGTTTCGGTATGCTAACAGTCAAGTTTACGCAGATATGGGAAGATGCAACAGCATCACTCAAACTGATTGCTCAGACAAATATAGGTGAAGAAGCTATCTCAAAGCTAGCAATCTCATGGCTGGAAATTCCATCAATTAATCGGGATAGCTCCGTAACAAGTATTGAGTCACATTCAAACCAGGGTCTCACGGACTTTGAATGTTCAAACCTTATCAGTATTCTCCAATTAGCTAGTGAAGCCGAATCAGGTGTTTCAAATTCTAAGGAAACCATGCTGAAAAGATTCTCAGAAGATCAAGAATCCGTTTCCCTCCACCCGTCAAATGCAAGGAGTCAGTCTCTGCGAGTCCTAGCCGCAACTCCTTTCATTGCAGAAAAACATTCTCGTCAATTAGTGCCTATGTTTTTATCTTGGGCTAGTACTCAGTCTGAAGTTTCCGATGCAGAAATAACCGGCGAGCTGGGAAAAAGTGATTGGAATAGAAAAGACCAAAAATCTCAACTTGAGTTATTTTCGCATTTTATCAATCCTAAATCACTTTACAAATCCGAAGATGTTCACACAGCTCTTTTAAACTTGCTCAAGAATGGAGACATTGAAATTCAAAAATCAGCTTTAAAAGCAATATTCACGTGGAAAGATCCCAGCCTCAAACCATATGAGGAAAACCTATTTAATCTTCTCGATGATGCAAGGTTTAAGGAGGAGCTAGGTCTTATATTTCAAAGTAATAATTCAATTCAAGATGATCATCGGCCAAAAGTTACACCAATACTACTTCGAATTCTTTATGGTCGATCAATATCACAGAAAGGTGCTGCCAGCGGACGTCAGGGAATGGAAGCTCGAAGACGAGCTATATTTCGAGCACTCAGTACAGAAGATGTTGGAATTTTCCTTGATATATCACTTGGTGATTTAACAGATTTTAAACTAATTCTAGATGATAAAGTCCAAGAAGAAATATTAGCGACCGACCATCTCAGCGCTAGGAAGCAGCTAGGATTGGTCCACATGATTGAAAGTATTCTAAGAGAACTTGGAACTCAAGTGACACATTTCACCGATAAGCTAGCAAATTCTTTGCTGTATTGTATCATTCATAGCTCTCGTCGACTTCAAGAGGACCAAGAAATTGATGAGCTTAACCAGGGAACTCCAACGCAGACTCTGTTGAAACTTATCCGACAAACAGGAATAAAATCTTTGGTCCTTCTCTTTTCATGTTCTCCTGAATTCCACTGGTCGCCCTATATAAATATTATAGACAAAGAAATTATATCTCCCCGGCTCAATAAATTGCCAATTGAGACCGCGCAAGGTATATCTGGTATTTTAAAGCTTATTTCCGCTTGGTCATCACACATAAGACTCGCACCATTTCTAGGAATAAATGATCAAATTCTTTCAAAAGTCTCGGAATGCCTCGCTATCGAAAAGTCGAAAGATGATGTCAAAGTTTATGCCTTAAGTATAATTAGGAATCTTGTGAAGCTTGCACAAGAAAAAAATAATGAAGGCAGTATTAAGGAAAAATTACTATCTCCTAACATGGATAATTTCTTAGTTCAGATTGCTAGTGTTCTCAGAAGCCATCAGAATTTGGGCAAAGAACTTCTTCAAGCATGTGTAGAAACAGTCTCCGAGCTAGCACCACTTGTGACAACATCTACTCAAGGTAGAAACCTGGTTGATGTATCAACATTCTTACTAGACCAACCTTCTCGCCGTGTAAACCCGAAAACAAAGGGAGAGTTACTTCTGGTTCTACAACACTTTGTTCCCCTATTCAATTTACAAGATGATTCATGTTTGAGAGAGAAATTATACAACACTATAACGTCCTTATTCGGATTTTTCAAAGATAAGGCCTCGCGAGAAGTACTGTCCCGTGTACTGATGGTTTTTTCTGAAAAAGAACCTGTGTTAGGTGAAGTTGCTTCTATCTGTACTAAATTAAATTCGTATTTGCAAGGCCGCCTTGATGAGCCAGATTATGATTTACGTCTTACTGCTTACAATGCCATCAATAGTGACTGGGCAATGACACTGAGTCCTCGACAATGGGCACCACTCTTATACAATATGATTTACTTTATTGGTTGTGCCGAAGAATTTGGTATAATTTCGTCTAACTCGTCGGATGGAATTTGTCAATTCATATCTGCAGCGGGGTCTAAGGTCGAAGAATCAGAGAAAGTTGCTTTTCAAGAGTTACTGAAGGATGTCCTTTTGCCCAACTTGTTCAGTGGTGCACGTAATTCGTCTGAAGTTATTCGTCGAGAGTACTTAAAAGTAATGGCACAGCTCGTCCGTGTCTTTCCAACATGGTCTGAAGTCTCCGACATGCACGGTCTTTTAGCCGGTGAAGATGAACTCGAGGAATCATTCTTCAATAATTTAATTTCTGCTGGAAAAGGCAGGCAATCTAGCGCCTTGGGTAGACTTTCTGCAGCCGCCGAAAAAGGTGAGTTGAGTAGTAAAAATGTCAGCCAGTTTTTTGTTCCCTTAATTGAACATTTCATCTTTGATCGTGCCGAAGGAAACGATGGGCACAACCTTGCTGCTGAGGCTACCACGACGCTCTCTATACTTTCAGCTTCACTTGAGTGGCCTCAATATCGTGCAATGTTGAGGCGATTTATCGGATATATTGAGCAAAAACCCGAACTTGAGAAGCAGATAATCAAACTACTCGGAAAGATTATAGATACATTGGCGGATTCTGCCAATCTTTCAGAGAAGAAAGAAAATAACTTTGATCTGTTTCAAAATAAGATTTGTAAACTATCTGCAACCCTGCCAAAACAGGAGAAGCTGTCAGAAGAGCTAACGTCTCATTTCTTACCTCCCCTAATGAAATATCTTCATGACAAGGATGATTCGACAGTCAGCCTTCGGGCTCCTGTAGCTATTATAGTTGTTAGACTGTTAAAGCTTCTGCCACAGGAGCAACTTAATGAAAAATTGCCCGCTGTTTTAACTGATATTTGCCATATTCTAAGAAGTAAAGCGCAAGAGGCTCGAGATATGACCCGAGATACCCTGTCTAAAATATGTGCCCTCTTGGGGCCATCATGCTTTGGCTTTATCCTTAAGGAGCTTAGAGGAGCTTTGGCCAGAGGCTATCAGCTACATGTCCTTTCGTATACCATGCATTCTTTACTTGTGGCAGTCATTTTGGATTATTCACCTGGAGATCTAGATTATTGTCTACCATCAATAGTCGCTATCATTATGGATGATATTTTTGGAGCTACTGGCCAGGAAAAAGATGCTGAAGACTACGTCAGCAGGATGAAGGAAGTTAAAAGCAGTAAAAGCCATGACTCAATGGAATTAATTGCAAGAACCGTCTCTATAAGCCGGTTAATAACTCTTGTTCGACCTATTCAAGCTCTTCTCATGGAAAATCTAAACATTCGAATGGTTCGAAAAATTGATGAGCTACTGAATAGGATAAGCAATGGATTGCTGAAAAATCCGGCTGCAGCGAGCAGAGATAGCTTAGTATTTTGTTATGAGGTTATTCAGGATGTTTATAGCAGCGAGAAGCCTCGACAAAACATGAAAGAAGACTCCCGTCTAAAAAAATACCTTCTTCAAAAGGGCGCGAAAAAGTCAGGTCAGCGCGGCAGTACCACCGTCTATACTTACAAGTTGGCTCGCTTTGCTTTCGATGTTCTTCGTTCAATCCTGAGAAAATACGATAACTTCAGAACGCCAGCAAACCTCATTGGCTTTATTCCTATTCTAGGTGACGCAGCAGTACGGGCCGAAGAAGAGGTAAAGGTGGCAGTTTTCAAATTACTTATAACAATTGCTAAAGTTCCTCTGAAAGAGAACGATGGCACTAACCTCTACCGTGTTGCTGCAAGCGAAGCAACAAAAGCTATATCAGCTAGCTCGTCGATAAAATCCGAAATGTCACAAGTTGCAATGAAATTTCTCTCTGCTGTTCTTCGTGATCGCCGAGATGTCGCTATTAAAGACGCAGTAATTGATACTCTTCTAGCAAGGATGAAAGATGACATAACCCAACCTGACTTCCGTCATATAACTTTCAATTTTCTCCGCGCCGTCCTAGATTCCAAAATTCTAACAGCTGTTGTTTACGATACGCTAGACTACGTTGGCAATGTAATGGTCACAAACGATGACAAAGACACGAGAGATCTTGCCCGAGGTGCATACTTTCACTTCTTGCGTGAATATCCACAAAAGCAGAGTCGATGGTCCAAACAACTCGCTTTCATTATTGCCAATCTTAAATATGATCGTGAAGGTGGTCGATTATCAATTCTTGAAGTCATTCATTTACTCCTTTCTAAATCAGCGCAAGATTTTGTACAAGAAGTTTCTGCAACTACTTTTGTTCCACTAATTTTTGTTCTAGCAAATGATGAGAGCGAAAAATGTCGTATACTCGCCGGAGAGCTTCTTAAAACTATCTTCTCTAAAGCAGATTCTGGCAAAATGAACACATTTCTTGGACTTATGCGTTCATGGATCAAGAATAATCAAAATTTTACCGTCACTCGTCTCGCATTTCAAGCCTTTGGGCTTTACTTTGAATCTCAAAATTCAAATGATAATGATCTACCTTTACTTTTTGAGGCCATCTCTGAGGTCTTGCAGAAAGTAACTGATAAAGAGTCAGATTGGGAACAAATTTACTTTGCTCTGCAACTAACTTCTACTCTTATATCTAAATTTCCGCATACCGTCCTTGAAAGAGACCGAAAAGATCTTTGGTCTTACATTCGCGACTCTCTCTCATTCCCACATGCATGGGTTAAGCTTTCTGCTGCCAAATTAATTGGAAATTACTTAGCAGATATCGCACGCTCGAATATTGAAAATAAGCTTAAAGGTTTACCACTTCAAGGATCAGGCGGTCTCAAACTAGATGGAAAAGATATCTCCAACCTCGTGCGAAAATTAGTCCAAATGTACAAAACTCCTGGGCTAACTCAAATACTTGCCGATGAAATAGTCAAGAACTTGGTTTTCCTGGCAAAAGTCGCTGGTGTAAATGATCTAAAATTGACAACACCGAAATTAAGTCAGGTGGAAGACCAAGAAGACGAAGAAGAAGAGGAAGAGGAGGAAGAGG
>JAATOF010004738.1:0-10704 GCA_013170925.1 Podosphaera leucotricha
GCTACACGTTAATGTTGTTTTTATTTGCATTGTTTCACTTTCATTAACCAATACTGCTGTAAATATTGCTGTTTGTATTCTTTGTTTCATTATTTCAGTTAGTTAACATCAATAATTATTGGAAGGAAAAATGACCATAGAGGATTCTGATCTCCTCATTGTTGGAACTATCTTATCTATATCCTAAATCATCTCTTGAAATCCCAAACACGACTGCAGAAAACTAGTATACAGTAAACCATGTTTCATTTTCCTGACGGCGTTGTTGTTTTACCCGAAACACCAAGTTAGACTCCGAACTAAATAAAAATGACATGAAACATAGCAAAGAAATACATTCCAACTGTTTGAACAAGCATGATTATTATTAATAACGATATAAATAATAATATCAAATAATTAAACCCGTAACATTCATACTATCAGCGATGTTACAGATACTGTTATTCTTACTATGCTAATTTCATGTATCTATGATAATTGAGATTTTCGAAGAAGCAGAAATTATGCGAGCATTTTGTTGGAAATGTTGCGCATCAGAATCGCAACATTATAGTAAGAGTGTGAAAGAATGTAGGTCAGATTGATTTTCCTACAAAGAGAAATACTATCCATATATACATAATATTAATGCCAGATAGTTAAATATACAAATCACGTGTTCGTGGCACTAACTTGGTAAACGTATCCCTGAATAAACGCCCAAGCGCCCTCGCCACTCAGCCACTGCAATGCCTAATAATAACTTGAAACACCAAGTTATAACTATTCCAACACCAACAAGATACAGAAGATCTTATCGGGAACCTAAGCGAAATGGAGAACCTAATAGTCCGAATCACAGCGTGTCTCCATTTCCAACACATTTATCATTAAAATATATAGATATTGGGTGGTAAAACATAGAAAGGACTGAAGACTTTTCTTACTGTGTTTTACAAATATCCAGGCATTTCAATATACATGTATCATTTTACATCTTACAATATCGGTCTAACCGCCGACACTGATTCCACCCACCAATTTGCACACAATTCACCCTATAAGACAAGAAGAAGATTCTAATGAGAGATGGCGAGCATTGGATGAGCAAAAGCAGAGCAGATTTCAGGTTTTCGAATGCCGAGTTTGCTTTTTAGAAAATTCGGATAGGGAACTACGGCGCATCTCTTGTGTTTGTCAGGCAAATAGAGCAAATCGGGGGTAAACAGCTATGCCAAACAACCCCATCATGACTGATGAGGTAAGAGCTATGCAGGACGCTGGAGTAGCAGCAGAGAATGACAAGGCTTCTAGAAGACAGCAAAGGTCCAAAGAAAGTGAGAAAAGAGCCGCAGACAGGGCCCATGAGCGAGCGAGACGTTGTCCAGTTGAGAAAGTCGGCAAGGGAGCGAAGAAAGCTCACAAAAGATGACTTGGATCATTGGGCAAGAGAGGCAAGGGCGGCAGTCAAGTCTGCTAGAGATGCAAATATAAAATACCTCAAGGCCGTGGAAAATACTGAAAATAATCCCGAAGACGAGGTTGCTGCCTTTTTGGCTCATGAGGCATCCGTGGAAAATGTTCATGCTGCCATTTGGGTAGAAACATGCAGAAAACTTGCCCATGACTCTAGATGCTCGTATGAAAACGCGAATGCCCATTTGAGGTCATTTGAGGAAGTTGGAAGGCAAATCAATCCCGATACCGAACTTCCTGAACCTGAGCTAAATGTCGCCAAGTCTCAAAACATGACTACAGTAGCTGATAGCCCAGAGTACGAGTCTCGAAGACGGTATCGAAAGAGACACTTTTACTTACATAGAATAGCCTCTTGTACATTTCTTATCCATCTTTGCGTCTCTTCTCAAAATAACACATACTTCAGCATAATCTTTACTCATATACTTCACTTCACGTCTAGCTGTTTTTTAATCACTATGTTGAAGATGAATAAGCGTCCCAAAAGTAGGGCAGATACGCAGATCAACTACTGGTCTTGGTTAGTAAAATTGAATCAAAGTCAATGCATCCCAAAACTGGATCCATCCTGAAAGTACGCCCATCACGGCAACTAGGCTAGTACATTTGAACAGTTTTGACGCCAGTTTTAAGAACGTCAACAATGACATATTCAGTATTTTGTAGGGCTACATCTAGTCCTAGAAACTGCTACAATTAGATAGATCATGCAGAGATTGACCAACGACAGACTTAGGCTGATTTTACCCCAAATGTCTAAAACCCGCTTCATCAGCCTAGCACAAGACCTAGGCTCCATTTGGAACGTAACGAGCGCCTTATTTACATGCTTCGATGAGATTTTTATTGGGTTACTGTGCTGGTCAAATAATCGCTTTAAGCTGTGGCGATTCGAGCTAATTTCGCGTCTTTTGGGAGGTGTACTTAAGATTGTAGTCCTGCTGAAGGATGATGTTCTGACATTTCTAGGTTTTTTTGGGATAGTGAATTCTTCGAGATTATCTTGCTCTATCTACTAGAAGTAATTTTGCAAAATTGCCAGCAGTTTACGTCCAGACCCCTCTCTTTCGTCACCCCAAATCCGGACAAATTTATCAACACAGTAATTAGCATAAAATATTTTTATAAAAATACAAAAAAATTATATCTGCCATTCAAATTGACAGTCTTCTAGTGAAATGCTTAATAATGCTTGAGAAGCCCTTTTAGCCTCTAATTCAGGTTGCCTTGATGCTAGTAATTCCTCATGCGCCTTCTGTTTAGCCTGTGCCTGTTTGACCTGTTCGATCGAGGAAAAGCGAGTATTCGGATCAAACGTCACTTTTTTACGTGAAGAACTGGCAAATAGTCGACTAATTTGAACTTCCTGGACCCGGATTGTCTCTAGGTCCCGAGCTCGCTGAGCATTACCCATCGCAATTGCCTTACCAGCTTTAGCAGCTAACCTCTCCCACGCGCCTTCGTTTGTCTTGATCCTTTTGATAGATCTAACGGCTGGAGCACATGAGAATAGTGTGGAGAAAGTATCAAAAGTTGAACATTATGTTTTTTACATTGTGTCAGAACTTTTTGCTATGCTTAGTATAGTGAAAATATTGTCAAAAGAGAATTTGTGAGAAAAGGGTAATTGATATAGAAAATTCAGTAGAAAGAAGTTTTTGATTGTGTCTCTTTGTCCAAACTTGTAACCTGAAGTGTCTCAAACGTTGCTCTAGACACGCCATTACTCGATGGGTCGTTGAAATGAGTTGTTATCAGCTTGTCTTTGATGAAATCGACCCATGTTTTAAAGTCAGCGGGGATCTTTTTATTTTCAGCTTTTAACATCTTGGTATGTAACATTTGATACATCGACTCGTTCAAAGGCCGTAAAGCTAATAATAGCTCGTCAATTATTTCGTTCCCTATATACGTTGAGTGATTTAGCGCCTTACTGTGAACCACCTAATTGAACCAGTCGTTCAACCTTAACAGTTGCTGATCATAGGAAACCTGAAAGCCTTTTGATTTAAGCTGTCGAAGACGCGTGATAAGACTCATCCTCAACAAATTTTCACTTTGCTCTCGATGGACTCTTAATATCTCAACAAGTTCGCCGACTGGTGTGAATTCTGCGTCATTAGTACAACTTTGAAGATGACTTCGATTTGAATCATCAATAGATCAAAGAATGAACTCTCGAATTCGATCGTATTTGACTTGCTTCTCGCTGATCACTTCCCGTTCGTAAACATTTTTAATCATATCGTCGTTTAAATTCGCTTTATTAACTGCTGTGAGCTCATACACGGTTTCTGTCTGAGTTTCCGTTGTATTCGTTGATGGGACCGGTGTAAGGTAATCAGATTCTTTAATTATATCAGGAAACTCAGGAGGTCCAGGGAATATCAGGGGAGACATTCCTGGGTTTGTTAGAATCAAGACGTAACTGAGACCATCGGCCTTAGCTTGAGATTTTACTTGGTTAAACCAGTCAGTCCATGAATTATCATCAGTGAGATGAAATTGCTTCGTAGTTGAGCTAGACATTGCGTAGGTATTTTGGAAGATACTTGTCAGAACTTTTTGCTATTGAATTTTCCATATCAATAACCCCTTTCTCTCCAATTCTCTTTTGATATTTTCACTATACTACTTCTTCTGCTTTTCGAACAGCAGCCTTCGCTCTGGCTATTGCTGCATATTTCCGCCATCCGTATTGGCGAATCGTTGCGAGCTTTTCTTTCGTCACCAGATCAGTCCTCGTGAGTCGAGCCAGACAGTTCCGGCTATCTGATTGGTGATTTAGTGAGGCCCCTGTTGAAAATATAGGGTGAATTGTGTAAATTGGTGAGTGGAATCAGTGTCGGCGGTTAGACCGAAATTGTAAGATGTAAAATGATACATGTATATTGAAATGTCTGGATATTTGTAAAACACAGTAAGAAAACCTTTAAGTCCTTTCTATGTTTTACCACGCAATATCTGTATATTTTGGAGATAAATGCTCGCATAATTCCTGCTTCTTTGACAAACTCAAGTACCATAGATACATGAAATTAGCATAGTAAAAATAACAGTGTCTGTAACATGGCTGATAGTATGAAACAAAGAATACAAACAGCAGTATTTACATTAACGTGTAGTATATTTGCAACAATAGCAGAGAAAAAGCAGCGCGTGTATAAGAATATGACAAATGAAACCTAATATAGCATTCTATCGCAGGACGTCGCAGATCCTCAGACTCTAAAATGTGATGACTATGAATCTTAACGGCTCAGAAATGCCGGATTCCAACAGCCCCTCACAGTTTCAACATCTGAGGGATGCCTTGCATTCCATGGCGGAGTGCATTGTCGATCCGCAGTTCTAGCAAGCCCGAACGCGGGGGCAACTACGTGTGGTGTGGAAGCCGAGAAAGCGTTTGCACTGCTAAATTAGTCGGCGAGGTCGGAACGTGGAAGCCATTTCAGATTCGAAGAAAGGTCAAATTCCCGGCCGTGGAGCAGACTCTCGAAGGAATAGAGCCTAGCAATTCTGAAATTTCTCTCAAGATTTTGTGGGACCGTGGGGTCGCACCTGAGTGGGAACCTTACCGGTGACTCGGAAATATTCTTCTGCGACCATTTAGGTTGTTACAGATACTGTTCCGTTAGTAGAGCAACTAGGTTAGATGCTTGCTCCAGTTTGAAATTTTCGAAACCTCCATCAGCTTTTTCTAGTAACTTTTGGCGGATGTCGTCGTCTTTTGCGGTGATCGAAAATCCGGTTTTGACTCGTTGGATTAACCTGATATCGTCCTTCGAGCAATCCAGGCAGTTGGTCACTGCACTCTGTGCGCCGTAGAGCGAAAGTGACCTCTAGTCGGAATTCTCTTCTAAGCGAACAAAGAGGCGTTTTTCCACTGTTTAGGTAATATTTTTTTGATTTCGAAGAGGCAGCTTTTAGTTTCGTAGGACATGCGTTGTTTTGGAGACTCTTTCGGGCTACCGTGGCCTAGGTGCCTTAAGGAGCCTGAGCTTATGGTGTCTCGGGGATTTGAATCCTTTTTTCGAGGACCCTCGGTGGGAGAGGGACAGCGGGTCGAGTGGGAAGTGTGGGAGGAGTGGGGAGAGCAGAAGAGACTGGTGTGGTCGACTCCTGGGCAGTTCTTAAGAGCCTTACTATCGCGGCTCGTAGGTAGACTTTGAGAGAGTTTATAAAATCTTGGCTTTCACCTGTCGAGAGAGGTGAAAGTGTTGCTTCCACTCCGTTTATCGCGGTGGTGTAAATTGATATTTTTGAGTTATTTCTAGCTGCCAGTTGCTTTTCAGCTTCTATATGGGCTAACAACTCCGGTAGGAACCTAGAGATACTCGTGGCGACGGTGCTTACGATATTGAAGACAGGGTTTTTCGTGGTAGACGTGTCTGCAGGTCCAGATGGCTCTTCTCGAGTGACTGACACAATTAAAATAGATTTTGGGACGTCAAGTACCAGTTGCTCCCTTAACCAAGCAACCACAGTTGCTGAAGATGTAGATCTGATTAGTCATTTGGAGGAACCTGTCATTTAACCTTTCGCTTAGTATTTCCGGTGGTAAATTCTCATTCCCACGTCTTTTGTAACTAATTACGTAAATGTTGTTGAAATGATTTATGCAAGTCATACTCAAAAGATTTCTTAAGATAATCCGTGGAAATACATGCATGCATTTTCAAAGTTTTTCTAGAGCTTTTTTCATTTTATCCAAGACATCCCTACACGTACACATACATGTACATGTACATGTAAAATTTGTGACGCTGACCGGTTAAATATTATTTTCCCGTCAAGGAACAGCAAATCATTACACATGCATTAAGCAAAAAACCTTTAGAAAAAGCTCGGAGTAACACTAGAATTCAGATTTCCGAAAGCTCTTTATGAATTTGAATCAAGTTTATTTTTTTTCGTAAGATCGTTAATGATTTATAACGTAGATAAACGGTCGGTGATAGTGTTATTTATGGTGGTATTTAGGTTTTGGAGCAAACGTACATGTACATAACATGTATCACTATAATTAGAACTTTGTACATGCACGTATGTAGAGGAAAGAAATGATCTAGCCAGTAAGGGATAACATGCGAGTCTATGACTGAGGTATCTATCACGATGAACGTGACAGAATGACCAAACACGACCTCTCATCAGAAGACGCCTTTAGTCATCCGTCAAAGGGAGTCGTACAGCGGAGTGATACATCGCCTGGGCTATTCTCCCAGAGAGAATTTCTCGAGGATCACTTTGGAGAATCTTTATTGACACCTTTAAGAAAAAACTGCATAATTTAAATTAAACGGTCAGTTAAGCCCTAAGATTGTAGTTTGCACCTCAAGAATTGACTAATCCGAACATGTAAACAACAACGTCAACTACTGTACCATTACGAAGTGAAATAAAGCTCGATTCACTCCAAGACAATGTCTAGAAGTATCGAAATTGTACTATTTGAGTTTGAGCTTCCCCATTTTTGCCACAAAAGTTCTACTCCATCATTGTCAAGCAAGATTTCTTTAAGTGAAAAATCATATCCAGTCCTCCATCATTGTCAAGCAAGATTTCCCTAAGTGAAAAATCATATCCAGTCCTCCATCATTGTCAAGCAAGATTTCCTTAAGTGAAAAATCATATCCAGTAATATAAAGCATGTAGCATTCAATTTTCATGCAAAAAAAAATAGTCGATGTGATGTCAAAGAGTATCATATCAATATATCGATGTAATTATAGTAATTGAGTTTGAACTTATTTGTAGTATTTGAGTTTGAGCTTATTGAAGTTTTTTTGAGCTTCCCATCATTGCCGGGGAAATTAAATTGTTTTTAAATGAAAATATATCGAGTAACATACAGTTACTGTAAGTTGCTATGAGAGAAATTTTCAGACGATAATTGGGAATACCGATATGGTTATTTATGATTTTAGAATTTGTATTTGGGTACCATAATTGCCAGGTGGCAAGCCATCGTTATGTACACGAATGTGTCAAAAATGAAGTAACTGTAAACTGCTTTGGGAAGCAATTTCCAATAGCTTATAATATGCTTTTCCTCTCTTTTATTTTCTGTTGATAATGACGGTGAAGTTGAGCTATCTACTTAGTAGTAGTCTGTCCAGATTCCTTGATTTGCTTGGCCAAAAGAGATATGAGGGATGTTGTAAATTACGCTTGGCTACCATTACACTGCAGATAGAGCCGTGTCGAGCACCTTCTCGGCTAAAGCGGTGTACCTTAGATTTCGAGGTGAAGCCAAAAGTTGAGTTTATAAAATTTGAGAATAATAAGTCACAAAAGATACTTGATCCAAGGAGTTAAGCTGTATTTTCATTATCAGAATTGCCCTGCCCTGTTTAAAAATTTTGAGGGATTAGGCGATCGCTGGCCTCAAAAAATGCCGATGAAAAATCACAAAGGGGTATATTTCATATCCGTAAAAAATGAAGTGTTTCGTATCCATAAAGATGCTTCGTGTCCATACAAACATGATATTTCGTATCCATAAAATGATGTATTATGCCCATAAAATAGGGCTACTATTCTGGTAGAATCTATATAGACGGACTAAAAATCTCGTATCTCAAAAGACAATCAAATCATGGATTAAATGCGTTTGAATTAGCCATTAGAGGATATGGCCGAAGGTGGTAATCGACAAGGGGTTCACTAATGCCATTCCATAGATCGAGTGGTATACTCTTGTCGCAAATATTGGTATTCGCTGCCTTAAAAGGGGGCTCATATGTTGCAGCGGGGATATTTTCATTTACTAAGTCATAGTTATTGTTATCAAATGTATCTGATTTAGAGTCGGGAACTGCTGAGTTAAGCCTTTTCTCTGGAGCATCTTCCAGATTATCAGTCTGAGTTGCGGCTGGTTCTCTAACTTCTTTCATCCAGTATTTTAGTTCCGTCATTGAGGGCCAGTCCCCACCTCCTTTTCCGCCACGCTTGTTGCCTTCGAGCTTGTTTCTTGGACGTCCCTTGGACTTTGGTTTAAAGTGCGCGCGTCTAAGATGTGCAGCCGCATTGTAATATGCATTATACTTCTTTTTCTGTTTACTACAAGCTTTACACTTTGATAGGGGGAGCACAGGCTTTGGATGATCTTTTCCATCAGATGGCTCAATACATATAAACTTTCTTACTTGTGAGTTGTGTTCTCGATCTCTGTGTCGGCGAAATTCATGTTCACCACGGAAGCCTTCTGGATGGCTGTCACATTCTGTGCAATAGACCCGATCATGTTTAGGACGTTGATAGCCTGACTTCATAGTGGTCATATTTTTTTGTTGCGGATGTTCTTTCAATTTTGACATTAGAGTTTCGGAGATAACTTCATTGTCCAAGTGGCTTTTGGGCATAATTAGCCGTGCGGCGACTATACTTTGTTCTTGTAAACACATGGTGCTCCGAGTTGAAGATGAGAGAGCACTTTGATTTGAGGGTAACCTCTCCATTAACTCACAGAAGGATAAAGGATCGGCTATTTGCGAGACATTTCTAGGCTGAAGTGCACTGTAAGGATTGACAGGGAGTGATTGAGATTCATAAAAGGGTATATTTGTTTGATGGTCATCTAAAAATACATACTCTGCAGACGGCAGACCATTAGTATAAGGCGATAAATTTGGCTCCAATCTCATACTTTCTTCTCTGTTTGACAGACTTTCCGAAACGCTCGTTATTGCGCTGTTTAAGGTTGCGCGGGTTGGGTTGAAAACTTGAGTCGCCGAAATTAACATTTGATGCGACGGAGAGTAAGCAAATGAGGAAGGCGAGTTCATAAATGAAGGCTGGATTGAAAATTCAGTATAATTTAATTGGTCCATATAATCTAGCATTTTATTTCTCTTTACAAAGTCGACTGTTTCTGATGATTGATATGGAGGGTTGGGGTTGATAAGTGTTGCGGACAAGTCAGTGTATAGATGCTCCTGAGAGGTATTAAGTGTCATCGAAGAGTAGTTTTTCGCGGACGGCTTAGCTGATAATGGTGGGACGTTGATGACCTCGGTAAAGTTGAGAGAATAAGGAGACGATTCGTTTGTAATATCTCTCATATTTCTTTGGGGTGCTGGAGGCGAAGAAGAATTAGATGAGCTTCTACGCTTATGTGTGGGCAAATTACCCTACTTTAAATTTAGTATCGAAAGCAGCATTAGGTTGATTAAAGAGTTTTTGTACCATGATGTGTCTTGAGAACCCATTACTTGGTAACTCTCCAGGGGCGTAATCTACACTTCGATAGTAAGAAGAGCTATGTATTGGTAATCGACATTTAGAAATAGAATTCATCCGTGTTGTTAAATTTTCATCAATTCCTTGGCCACTGTGCCACGGAACAGGCATAATTTATTGATCTCGAATTCGTGGATCGTTTCTAAAATAATTATTTTTGGGATTGTCGAAAAATTAAAAATTTGCGAGTGAGCAATTTTAATTTACCTGCAACGGGATTAGCTAAGCTAAAATTAGATTGGATTGTAGGATAGGTGAGAAAGTACCAAAGACATATAATATAATAATCTGGAGTAGGACTTTTGATGTTGAAAGATGAATAGGATTGATGCAGAAGTTTGAGAGGGGGGATGAAGGAACCCTGTATGCTGAGTAAAGTTCAGACTTTGTATAAATTGATGCGTACCAGACTCTGTATAAACTGATGCGTACCGGATTTCAGGATATAGAATGGAACTAATGTCCATGGTAATAATGTTCATTGATAAAGTCTGTGTGTCAGTGTCAGTGTGTGTGAGCGTTAGCAATAATATTCATAACCAACCTCCATCAAGTGGTTAGTTATTTGACTTACCTCACTTCAAATCACAATTCGATCATCCCACACAATAAAAACGGAAGATGAAAAGTAAAGGTAGTGATTTTAGCTGAAGCATGTAAAAGCCAAATTTGGCGGTATCACAACACAATGCTCCAAAATTGTATCTGTATCTGCGCAGAACTCTAAATGACAGATTATCATTGGTGATGATGAAGTTATCCACTAATTAAAAGCTATGATTTAGAGTTCTGCGCTATAAAGAGAGGGGTGCTATAATAGTATGTTCAAGGCAGCATTGCTTCTCCTGTGAAACTGTGTGGTAGATAAAAAGTTACATTAAGTAGAAGTCCACTGCTTGTGAGAAGTGGAGGAAGGAACGTTGTTCTAATAGGGAGGTGTTCTGTTTCTTTTCTACATAGCGAAACTCTTAGAGTCAGTACAGCAGCCTGACAGTGGCC
>JAATOF010004741.1:0-13695 GCA_013170925.1 Podosphaera leucotricha
AAATCGATCTAATTAGTTACGATTCTAATTACGTTGATGGCTGACTAAAAGGTTGGTAATACATGTAATGAATGTAATGAGTATAGTGCGGGTGGTGCGGTAATATAAAGTGTAGGGGTTACATTGAGAAATGGGCAATAGACTTGGACCCCCGTACTTTAGTACGGGGGAGACGTCGATACAGAACCCCTAAGTACATCATGGACTTGAATTCTGTACAATATATCCGAGACGACTGGGATAAGGTGCTAGTTACACTGCTCGAATCTTTCGATGTTGAGGATTTTGCGAGGATACAGCAGCCTTCACAGAGTAAAGTCCACCAACTGATATAAAACAAGGAAATCGTGTCGAGAAGTTGAGAAGAAGGGATTTCAATCCAATTATAGACGCGTGAAATTTCCCACAAGTGCTTATCAATTGATACTTTAGATGCTTCCATGTAAATCAAGTACCGGAAGTTTGTACGCTCTTACTTGAGCACCAACCTGTAGATGAGAGCCCGCACTACGATAAGTGGACTAAATACTTGTGGATGGCAACGTAATATGGTAGGAGAAATAGCTACTGTATTAGAGTACGCCCCCGTCTACTTTCTGCGTTCAAGGTAGGATCGATGGGGGGCTACACTAGACGTTGCAGGTAAAACCTGAATGCTTGAGATACTCAGTCGATATACACGTCAAGTACTCGGCGGTGAATGCATCTACCCGCTTGAGGCTTGAGCGCTGTAGATCAACGCCATCACTCTTTAACTTTCCTGGCACAGCGACGGCGGCGACGATCAATCCAGAGCGCTACGAATGTGTTCATAGAAAAGCCTGAAACTATTTCCCATCGATGAGCATCATGTTACGCTGTTACTAGACGATTTCATTCATCTGTGCGATTCTCCACCTCGTCATACTTGATTCCAAGAATCTTCTGTCTGACAAGATGGGGACACCGACATAGACCTTCGACCTGTGGGTCTCACCAGCCAGTGTCGTAGTGATGGGCGGCTGGACGCATCAGTTCGCTCCTAGAGATCTGTACCACCGGAGGGTAACACGAATCTTTTTCAAGCGCCCCGATATATGGATCGTCGACGTCGCTAATGCTCTAATCGCTGGAGTGGGGCACGGAAGTACGTTGAGCGTCGGATTGATGGGCAGCAAACTGTTACGTTCAAATGCGAAGTCATAAACAACGTTTCGCGCGCTGTCATTCGTCAATACAATTGTCTCGGAAAATCCAGTCAAGGGCTGATAGCTGCGGGTGTTAACTTTATCTTTGAAATACCTGTGCATTACGTTCAGTTCTACGGCCCACCAACGACAATGTCTATTATGTATCTAACGGACAAAAAAGTTAACGCCCAACCATGAACATGATGCTGCAAGACCAAAAATGTCTAACAATTTTGTCAAGTATGTTTTCCCGACCGGGCTCCGTCAGGTATCATTTCTACTATGACAACATGACACATTCATCGAGCATGCCGCAGCGCTAGACCCGTGCCATCGTAATCTCATTCAGAAGAGCTAGAATGAGCCGTCCGTCGATATCTCAAATTGGATCAATTCAGAAAGAAAACTAGAGATCGTAACGCGTTCAAAAATCGCCCCATGGAAACCGCTGTGCCGCGCGGCGGATACACTTCGCGCGATGCCGACGCGCGCGACAAAACGAACCACAGTCGCACCAACTGAGGATGCGTCATCGGGACATAATCACGCGTCTTCGTCTCCGACCGCGGCGGCGGCGGCAGCGATGCAGGATGATCCTACGTACACATGGTCGCATCGATGTTGGGCTACCGAGCTTCGCCGGCGCAAGGTAGATAACCGACCAACAGATCGGCTGTCCACCGTATCCCGAAAAAATCCGACTCGCAGCCAAAGCACAGTCCGGCAGTCCGCCACGAGTCTGTCACGGGCCGACTCGTGCAAGTCTCAAATGGACGACGCGGGGGAGGATCCCCACCGCTCACAACCGAGCCGTGATACCGACGCACCTCAGGAGCGAATTCCTCGGCAAGTGTCTTATTTACCTCAACGCGTCTTAGTACAGAGTGGTGTCTCGGGCCGACCACGCTGGCCAAGATTGATCGGATCTTATGCGCAAATCTCACGCACAAATATTCGAAGCACACATCGCCTTTTTCGTTGACGACCATCGCGAGAAAATGTGTGGTGTGAAAGTCGCGCTCAAGACGCCCCGACTTGAATCGACTTGAAAGAATGATCCGAAGGATCCACCACTAACTACATCAATCTGTCTCTTCCATGTGGTTTGCTTTTATCATGATCGACCGGATATGATTCGAGGGATTGTTAAGTGGGCGCTTGTAAACTTCAGTCGAGAAAAGAACAGATAGCTAGTTCCCGGGCTAAAGTTAAAAGCCATTGTTCTTAGGGCCGATAAAGCCTTATAATAGGGGTTCCATATATGTTCATAGAATATAGATGCAGATAGAATTAAAGCATTGTGATTGGCTTAGAGAATTTGATAGCCAATCACAACACATCTTTATTTCTTTATCCCATAAACATAAACATATAATCATATTTGAAAACCCCTATATTCATGAAATTGACATCAGCGTTCGAGATATTATTAAAATGTAAAAACGATATTCGATTGATGAAAAATTGTCGAACACATGAATTTGGTAGCACTTTATGGTTATTAATTATTGAACCGAAGTGATAATACAGATGAAAAATGTTGGTATCATGACTCCTCATTACGAAAAAGCGCCCAAGAAATTTCCGATTCTACCAAAACCCTGATTGATCCACCGTTCAATCTCCTACCCCAACTCCTTCCAAAACTCCTTAACAGCGCAAGTTCATCAATATGCGTAAAACGTGGCGTACCAAGCCTACAAGAATAATCCGACATTCAAAATAAAAATCTACTTCAATCAAACTCCAAAGGCGATGGATTATGGTTAAGTCAAAATTTGCCTAGTGGTATTTCCAATGGCCAAAAATTAATCATGGTAAAAACGCGATTTATCAAAACTCCAAGTGTCCCCAAAGTTTGTCACGAGCGAAAAGAGAATATCCGGGGCCACCTCTAGAAACGTGTGGTATAACTTCGCCCCATGCTTGGTCTTACATTGCTCGGAGATTGCTTACAGAACCGTCCCGTAAGAGTTTTTGAGCTTGTGCCTATTTTCTGGAAGCCCTGCAAGATATCCCAACTCTCCTCTTTATCTTCAGAAAAAAAATCGACTTCTTTGCTATCGTTTTGGAGCGAGTTAAATATTTTAATGGCCGGCGCGTGTGAGATGTGTTTGTCATACTTAGTTGGCGAGTCGGGGAAATTGTGGAGGTTTTGGTAAGGAGAGACGTCTAGGCTTTTCGTAGGAGATTCTGAAATCGAGGGGCTGAGACCGAGAGAAAATTTAACTGGGGGCGTGGATGCCAAAGACTTCCCAAAAGAGATATGTGAGGTATCGCCGAGGTGGCAACGATCTTGGCTTGAGCGTTTTGCGATTTTTCGTCCAGGGGATCCACTCTCTGGAACTGAGAGAATACCTGGATTATCATTAAAGATGTCAAAATCCGCATTCATATCATGAGTGCTATTGAACATATAGCTAGACTCGTCAAGGTTTGAAGCAGGACTCCATGGGAAACTTTCCTCCAAGGTAGTCATACCCCGAAGAGGAGACCCTACCATCTCCCGTACACGGTCACGGTGAAGACGTAGGTTTGTATTTGGCGATGCAGAAGGAGGTGCACGTACTGGGGCTTGAAGCTTAATTGCTGGAGTCAGAGGAGGTAACATCTGTGGAGCATCTAACTTAAGGTCTTGACGTATTGGAGAGGAAGCTTGTTGAGGATAAATTTGGCGTTGCTTGGTAGGACTATCACATGAAGAGCCTCGAAGACGAGCAATCTCTTCTTCCGCACGTCCATGCTTATTTTTTGATGGATCGGGTTCACAGTGAAATGATCTGGAAGAGGTTCCTCGCATGACAGACGAGTCGAGAGAAGAGTAGTAGCCACTATCGTCCATCGAAGCTAATTTCCGCTTGTGCGTTCGGTCTTGGGACGGAGACTGGAGATGAGAATTTGAGGAAGGGGTGTCTTTAAAACTTTGAGACAATATTGGAGGCGATGAGCGCATCGTTACCGAAGGCGGGGAGGAGTGAAATATGGGTGACAAAGGTTCCTCTAAATTTTCCACTTCCATATGGGTATCTGGTGCGTCAGAGTCCGGTATAGTTGCATCTGAAGATATTTGACAAAGTCCAGGCTGCAGATCATTCTGAAACCTTCCAGGACCGGAGGACTGTGACGCATTTGGCTCTAGATTTGGAAGCTGCTGTTCCTCTCGTTTGGTCTGTGATTCGATCGTCACTAATGTAGACGTGGGCTCATGAGATTCAGTGTTTTTCCGAGACGGTGGTCGCTCCTTGATGAATTGATACTCCATTCCGGGCTTGATTACCCAGTAATTACCTTTCCCAGGATCGTCCTTCGGTCTTTCTTGCTTCAGAAAGGCTTTATTCAGGCTCAAATTGTGCCGTATACTATTTTGCCAACCAGCATCTGTGGCATTGTAAAACTTGTAAGAGTCAGATATCCACTTGTAAATTTGAGCCAATGTTAGCCGTCGCAATGGAGCACGAAGTATAGACATTCCTATCAATTGAGCATAGCTATGCGGGGGCTTTGAGCCGTCATCATGAAGGGGGGGGAATGAGTCCGGAGCTGGAAGTTCAAAATTTTCAGTGTATTCGAGACGAGAATGATGATTTCTAGGTTTCTTGCACAGTTTTGTTTCGTGTATGGGCGCAGCTTCTAAGAGGCGCTTCCGAGGAGTTGGATCAGGATATAATCCTTCTAACGAAAAATTTGTACACGCAATTACTCTCTGCTGATACAATGGTGCTAATGGCTCATGCTGGTGAAGAGGCGTTACCGACTGGTGGTAGACAATATTTTCACCCGGGGCATTAATTGGAAAAGTTGTGAAAAGGGCTTTGTGAGGTTTCAACTTAGGCATTGAAGGTTGCTTCTTTGTCATTGAATCGGTACTATATGAATAATTTCCAGGCGGTGGCATAGATACCATGTTTAATTTATTACTGAAAGGAATTCTGGATGGTGAAGCTGACGACTGGCGAGCAGCTTTCTGAGGTGATTTTTTACATGATACAGTTGTCTGAGGTGGGCTGAATGTTATTTGGTCTTTGGTAGATGATACGTTATTCGTGGGGTGGAAAAGAGAAGGTTTTCGAAGGGCAATTGGATCCTGCGTTCTTGAATTTGAGGGCTGAGTCTCTTCGTTTGCATCTTGATAAATTTGGAGGGCGATCCGGGAGCGATTTGTTGACGACATGAAGAGTTTTGAAAACTGTTAACATTAAATAAGAATTTGCCACATAGAAAAGGTAGGGAATGAGAGGATGAGAACGGGGTGGAAGTGAAAGTGATGATATTACTGCTGCTAGTAAATCTGAAGAGATGACCTGTGGTGATCTGAGGGTTTGATAACTTCTTTAGCCTTATGAGCTGATGTAAGAAAAAAATAAGTGGGGCGAATTCAAATTCAAAGTCTTGACTTTGACGATTGCAATTGCGACAATTTCAACATCGAGGGGGATGGAAAAGAGGGTCGGTGGAATCATGTAATCGGGTAAGTAGCAATGGATGAATGAGCCATGAAGTTGGTAGTTAAAGGAGAGCTACGTACTGCTGTTAATAAGTGGGTCAGTCAGTCACTGCTATGCTACGCTGGGGGGGGGGAGGGGAGGGGGAGGAAAGGAATGTGGAGGGAAATTGCATGTCGATTCCACAAAATTAGACGAATGATTGATTAAGTAATTAACTAGGGGGGGAGGCAAACACCGGTCAGAGTTAATTTTATACATGTAGGGCTGGATGGCTGGATATCTCTCATTAGACTTATAAATGATTGATAATTACTAGAGAAGGTCAGGTCAGTCAGTCCAAATTGAGGAAAACATTTATTTCAAGGAAATTTCATAAGATGATACGGAATGATTGATCATCTTCCTTTACCGTCATAATGATCCATGGTGGTGGTCCGTCCTATTATTACAAAATTGTCAACACCAACACCTTCTGCTGGGTTCATGGCAAACAATACTTTTGACTCGTTTCATATTTTTGTACAAGGCCAGGGATAGTAGTCATTCATATTCATCCACTAAATATTATTCTAGAAGCTGTAAAATAGAACGAGTCTAAATCCAGTCGAAGGATTTTGGTAGTAAAAAAAGAAAAAAAGAAAAATCGACACTTTCAACTTGATGGTGAACTAAAAAACTTGATCCAAGGGCGGAAAAAAACTCCTGTGAGCCAATCCAAAACTTTGATTTGTCTGGAGAGGAGGCACCAAGAGAATTGTGTTGATGTTGGTGTCTGCAGGTCGCCAAATAATCTGGTTCTGTTGAACTCTAAAGCCCGACTGAGATGGATTTATAATCATTCATCTATGTAAAACAGAGTGATTGCGCATAGAGAATTAATTCTATTTCTGAAGACTCATTTCATTACACAGTTGTCGCATGAAAACCTATCTCGAGCAAGTGACGCGATGTAGATCCACCTCATGTTTCCCGCGATCCTTTTCTTCACCCCATCTTGTGATAAAGAATCTTCGGTCTACCTGTAAGAAATCATATCACAGGGACCAAATTGATATCAGGGAATTGCCTGGGCTCAATTCAATATGATACGATTTAACTGATTTAAAATGAAAAGCTGCGATGGCACGGCCAGGGAGGTAGACAGGGAGGAGCAGAAAAAATTGGGTGAAAGGAGGATAGAATCGACCTTGTCCGCTGCGTACAAACTTCTTCTTTCTCTGGTACGTAAGTAACCAAAGAAGGTGACTGATTGACTTACTAACAACTATACATCTCATTCATAAACTTGACATGAGTAAAGTCTCTGAGGATTCGAACTATATTCTTCCCTTCAACCTGCCTGTCTCCTCTTTCCTTACAACACAGGATAATGAGTCAGAAATCAAGCAAACTACGGTAGCTTCTACTACCAGAGTTTAACGTATCCTATTCATCATGTAAAATGTAATGTGATGTCATGTCATGTCAGATGGACCCAAGTCAATCCCGAATTTACGTCGCCGAATTGATTTTCTCGGCTCGGTCTTCTCATCACACTTGACCCGGAATCCCGGATATCCCGGCTGCCCCAGGTTCAGGAAGGAAATTACGACACACGCTGCACCTGCATGTTACGATCTGCAAGATCTGAATCGCGCTCAATATGATAACTCAACATCAAGCGAGGTCTTGTCGAGCTTCAATAAATCTCAGCATGAAGCGCATGGATCCAATGTATCTCGCTCAAATATCCCGCTCTGTGTGGAGATGGGTACCTGCGTTCTGCTATAACCAAACGGCCCCCATTCGACCTCATCCAGGGAGGGAAAAACGTCTTAATGCCTCTTATGCATCCCTTATTCCCTCGTTCCCCTTTCGTTCCGATTGACATTTTGTTTTTTGCCAATCACAGCCAGGCGTGTGTCAAAGGTCAGGTCTCGAGAACCTTGGAGGTTGACACAATAAAAGTTTACTGGATGAATTTGCAATGAGGGATCAATTAAATAAAGCTAAACTACATAGAGTATATAACTGTAAATCTCCTGCACATAACCAAATCTCAGTCAGTGTCTGCTCTGCCAAGGAGAACCGACAGGCAAGCGAACGCAGCAGCCCGCTAAAGCATAACAGATACCTGCACATGTCTTATCTCCGAATAAACCAACACAAGCATCATACACATCGTAGTGTCCAGCCTGGTTAAACTTCGAATCATCTACTTCAGACTTTGCGAGCTCCACCCAGGAAATTAGTGTTGAATCACATATATATCCGCTAGATTGGCTATTAGTCTCTTCACCACCCAACAATCGCTTCCTTGCATACCTAGATCTCTTCGAGTTTTGTACAGGCGGTTCATGTCTATCCGGCTCGCGTGGCGAAATTATCTCCCACAAAATCAATGAGAGCCAAGACTCAGAAAAACAGACAATGTTCTCTTTGCCCTGGATTTTTTTTAAAAGGTAACCTTGACTTGCAAGACTCTTGGGCTGGCTGGTTTAGCTAACGTGCTGGCACCCAAACAACTGTATCAAATTAAAGATAAAATTTGCTGGCCCAGACACAATTCAAGTAAGAGCTCCATGTCTCGTAACTGAGCTGGCCTATCGAAAAGCATGGACCGTAGTGCCACAAAATCTTCGGTCACATTAGCGCCTTAAACGGCGCCCTTTATCCTCTGGTGGCTGAATGTTAGCTAAATTATACAAGCCTCTTGAACTATGCCATGGAAATAGTTAAAATAATTATTACGACTGCGGCTGCCCAACTTCTAGAGGATTTTCTGGACTTGGCTCCTGAGAAATACATCATCCCGGGAAAGTTACAGGTTATATTCGTATTTCGCCCGTGATCATCTGCCCATCCAACCGGCATCTGGCTATAGCTAGTATTAAACCCAATCTGTCCAATCCGAGGACAGGTAAACCCCAATGCTGCCGGACAGCTCATGACCAGCGTGTGACAGAGCTCTTGACACGGTAGAACTTCTTTGTATGGGCCTGGACTAATGAAGAGATCGATATTTGAATTGCGCGAGTATTTCTCGGCTGTTGAGACTGACGGGAAACGAAGGTCGGCTGATGCTAAGAAGCTTCCGTTTGGAAATGCTTGTTCAATGGCTCGAGGCTGTAGCCAGGGTAGATCGGACGCAATATCAGTACAGCGAGGAATATTGACAGCACAGAGCCAAGCCTTGTATGCTTGCGCGCAGTCATCACATGTTCGAGCGAGAGAATACTGGGAAGATGGCGTTGTTTCACAAGCAATCTGAGCGAGAACCTTTTCAAAGTTTTCATAAATTGCTTTCGACCCGTTGTCGTAAAACGCTGCTAATAAAGATGGTTCAGGAAACTTGATCGGGTTCCAAGGTACACTATATGCAACTTGGTCGCAGAATGAGAGATTATAAATCACCTTGCAATTTTCATCTATTAGACATCAGTGATCAAGCAGGATTAAGTGTTCCAGGGTTTATACCAGCGAGTGTACTAAAACTAATTGGCGTGAATACTTTTCCACCACCAGCGACTACTGAATGACCTGTAACGTCGGTAGGATTACCATTTATTGCTAGCACTACCGTATATGTTTGATGACGGCTCAATCCGTCCATAAAGAATTGCTGTCTAGGAAGGTTTGAATTTCCGTGCCTCGTAATTCCCGTGACCACATTCCTCTTTTCTTTCGCCGAATTCGGGACACCGGGTGCATCCACATAGCTTTGTAAGCCGCAGAATGAATTGTGTATGCCTGTCTGGAGCACATCCGGTGTGTCAATGACGAACATCATAAATGGCGGTGGCGCTCTCATCCATTCCTCGACGAGTGTTTCATTGCTTGTATCCACACTGAATGGGTCTGTGAATAAAAGTACCGAGCTACTATCACTATCCGCCACAAATAAGTTTGAATTCGAGCCTCCTTCGCAGTTATGATATGGTGCATCGATCGATGCCGCGACCTGCGCCGAATAAGCTCCGGTATACGTACTCTGATTCCTCGCATACACCCCAACATAAATACTATCCGTCGCCGTGAGAGTTTGAAGCGCGTACCCCCCCTCGAGCTCCACCACCTGCTGCAACATATCATTCTGCGCAGGCCCCGGAAACATGTTGTCCGGCGACTGCGACACATACAGCAGCAGCTGCGGTACCGCCAGATTCGGTGTTTCCGGCTGCGGCTGTAGACACGTCGTTACCGTGATGTACACATGGTGTAGAGAGGCACCAGTGTCCGTCTGTGCATCATACACGGCGTCGCTAAGTGAGACCCCAAGACCGTCAGCGCCGACGAAATTAATCTGCGAGGACTGCAACGGTGAGAGCGACGTGCTAGCGCTGCCGAGCGCCGTCGCTGTGAAAATGAACGAGACCAGCTGGCCTTTTTCAACCGTGATCGGGACCATGGCATTGTTATTCAGAGCGATAATCCCCGGGGCTGGTCGCGCGCCCAGGCTCCCATCAAGAATCGTGGCGTCGGCCTCGGTGCCAGCTTGCCCTAAGTCAGGCGCGATACTGCCTGCCGTGATTAGTGCTATCTCCGAGTGTGTCTTGCCATCATGGTCATCCGTAGACCCCTCCTCCGTCACATCAATCGCGTACGCAAAGATTGGAGTGGATGAGAAATAGTAGAAAAGTAAGAGGGTTATTGATGCAAGAATCGAAACTACGAGGCGCGACTGTAGTGGACTCAGTTTAGGGAGAAGCATGATGGAGAATTCGAGTCGGTGGGGTCGTTAAACCACAAGTTTGTCAGGGGCATTGATTTGATGTAATTATCATACTATTCAAAAGTTTATTGCCCCACTGCCTAACTTGACCTAGAAGTTAGTAAGAATTGGTGGTTGGTTGAATGTGAACTTACACCTGTTATTTACCAAGTAATTAATTTCGTGTACGTGTACGTGTATAATACATCAAAACAATGCGTTCTACATCCAGTACCACTACTACTACTACTACTACTACGATGAAACCTTGGAGTATTGAGTGAGAATTTCTTGGATCAAGAACCATAATATTAAATTGGCTTTATTCAATCGGACAAACCAACGATATTCATATCGTTTAGCTATATCTATCAGTCTGCGCAATTATGATACACAACCATCGATTTCGTCGCAATTCATTTAGTCACAATTCATCCATGTTTGGCATTTCTATTATTCATTTCGCTCGTCTTTCCTACCTCAATAAAATGAGGATAAAATCGTTGAGTAATCACTTCAATTTTTTCCAGCGCGAAGCACTTCGTCTGGTCATCTCCTTTCGTAACAATTGGATCTCCAGTTATCTCAACGAGTTTTAACTTTTATTACATGTTGAGTAGAGGAATACAGCCCTCGAAAAGGCTCCGGAATTTACTGAGACTTATCTAACGCAGAGTCTAATGCAGCATCAATTTTGGAGCGGAGGTTAGCTGCGGTAGCTCCAGATCCTGATCCTGAAAAGTGGCGAGCAAACGCCGGCTGAACGAAGGAGCGGAAGACAATCTGGGCACCACTAGCTGCTGTCAGAGATGACCACTTCGTACTCATGGATGTCTTACCCAGTTACAGGAAGAGCGAGCCAAAGAACGAGGAGAAACTTGAATGTGTAGTAAAATGGGAACCAATAGACAGCGCTAATGGCACTTTCAAATACGGTAAGAAAAGCATAAACAACCCAATACTAATCAAGATGTAAGCAGAAATAGATTTATATCTTGAGCGACTACGTACCGTGAGCCATTGAGTATCATCACTTTTACCAACGCTTAGCAAAGCTTCAAGGGAATAGTAGCCAGGGATTACAAATCCGGCAAGATTTGTAAGAAGCTGTCCTCCAAGGTTAAAGAAAATAAATGCGAAGTATGTCGCAATCAACCCAATAAAAGCATAGACTTTTGGGACTGATGTCTGTTTTTCTAAGTTGTTGATTGCGGGGTATTTAGAGAGCTATTCATTGAAGATGATTAGCTTTAACTATTAGATGAAGCCAAAGATGCTCAATACCTCTTTGTCGATTCGGCTTATGTAAATCTGGACCTTATCTTGTATGGTAGACATGTTGTTGATCTAATTATGAAGAAATGTATTTAGAGGTTGATGTATTCAGCGGCGAGTGTTTGACTGATAGTTCTGTGGGATAGAATCTTGGAAGTGGGTTGAAGATGATAGACAAAGATATAGGGAAACCGTGATCTTGGAACTTGTCTAGCGCTCCAGCCACATCTCTGAAAGCTCTGAGCCCCTGCTCTTGCCCGGTCACATGTCGATGGTCTTCCATTTGGCTATACATATAAAATGTTGTTAGGGGTAAGACTATCAGGTGCGTCAAAGTTGTGTACGTTGTGCATAAGCTACCAATAGAATTTCAGGTTCTGTATCTAAACAGAGAAGAGGATGCACCATCGGCTGTCGCTTTATGTTCGACTCCCATTTCACTGAACCCGTAATTACTATTTATAAATACTTACGCGACCATAAAGCGCAGAACGCGCGCATTCAACTGACCAATAAATATAAACAAACATTAATTAGCAGTATTACCATATTGTTTTACAATTGAGTGACAATAATACTTGTACCCAATACGTGTGGGCGCATGTCATTCTTTTTATTGTCTACTACCGAATTCTTAGTTGTTACTTTCAAAGTTCATTACATCACGCCTGGCTTTATCCATCCAATATTGAATGGTGATCCATGGCTCTAAGATTGTCGAAGGATATGCTAGATTTGTAAGTGACAATTGGAAGGCCTTTTTAACCGAAGTAGATTGAATTGTAGACGCCGCGATAAAGGGACTGCGAGCCTATACCGGGAATTGGCTATCCTTTATCTAAAGAATACACAATGACTTGCAACCTTTCTTGACTTGCCGTTGATATTGTTATCAAATTTAAGAGATGTTCCAAAAGGAATAGAAAGGGGGTCCTTCCATTGACTGCATATGAAAACAGACTTTGGACGCTGAGCCTAAACAGAGGATTATATTCACATTGTGCTGAGGAACAATACTCTTACTCTGGCCTAAATCCTCGCGCTAGGGGAATCAGAAAGCTGGTTTCATATTTTTGGGAAAAGATTTGGATTGCTACAGGTACCGTATCTTTCCATGCTATATTTTCCCACTGTCAGCCAGAAGTTTATCACTTGGCCGGTTAGGTTTGTAATGTCCAACTTCAATGATTCGAATGGCCATGGTCATTTTTGAACTTAGCAACATAAATGATAGATGAGTTATTTTAATATCTGGTGACAAAAGACGATGTCCATATTTTAAATATCAAGAGTGGGCAGCAATCGGTATATCAATAACAACCGGTGAAACGATAATGCGTGTTAGCCGTACTTTACGTTTGAAGAGTTTAAAGGTAGTAGTGCAACTACTTGTGGAACAACGTTGACTTGACAACGCTTGAAACGCAAGTATTCGCTTAACGTGAGAGCCACATGACATTCAAGCTCCTAATGAGCGAGATTTATGTAAAGAATTTTAGCAAATTTCGCAGTTTAATAATACATGTATTACATGAATTATGGCAAATAATTGGGAGTCAATGAAAAGAAAACGGGTGGGCATCTTACCGAGGGTCAAGGGTAAGTATGAAATCAAAAAATGACAGTAAAGACAAAATCTGGAGGCCGCGCGGCTAAGTGGTATTAAGGCAAGTACCGGAACACCTCCTTTATCCAGTAGCCTACGCAGTCATATCTTGATTCAGATGCGAGGCATCTTTTAAGGAAGGTCAATTACACAGAACCAAAAGCAAGATTCGAGATTATTCTTCGGTAGCAATGCTTCAGAGGCGATAAAACACCAAGATCTAGAGGCTGGAGTACGTGAGATGAATGGGGTGGGAGGAACACAAGATGAACATTGTTTTTTTACACTCCCACATAAAATCTGCAGCCGCATGGCTATCGTGACCATCCAAGAGAAGCATTCACGACCGGTTTCCGTCGGGCTTCGTTTGTGGTAGAAATAATTCCTTTAACCATCCGAGAGCAGTCTTGTTGCTTTTCCATCCGTTCTTCGACGTCGTATATGTCCAATCCGGGGTGCATTCATCAAACCATGAAAGTTGAGGGCTTTTCCCCTTGAAGATGACGAGAG
>JAATOF010004755.1:0-24533 GCA_013170925.1 Podosphaera leucotricha
GAGACAGTCTATATCTTAACCTATCCCAGGCGAATGCCGTATTATAACATCCCTTTCTCTTACGTCAAGACTCCGGGTTGTTTCATATGTCGTGTGCCGCATTACTGAGACATTAAAAGTTGGTAATATCTCATTTCTCACAATTTATGACTTAGAAGAAAACGGCGAAGTGGAACGTTAAGAGTCCGTAAACTGAAGTGGAGTGAGGAGTTGTTAATTACACCCACTTCTGGTACAGAGTGCTACTTTGTAGATGGTGAATATTGTTGTCTCAAATAAAGGGGGTTGGTTGGCATGCAAGGATAATCATGATGTATCTTGCATGACTGACAATTATTACCAACTAGCACTAAAATCAACAGCAATATGCCATGGTCTTCTGCAATAGCTGTGATTCGATCGGCGACTATTCCCTCGACCATCTTAGCAATTGAATTTTCGAGTATAATAGGTCAATAAATAGCTGGTAGGAACCGAGTAGTCGGGATATCTTTTATTCAAGGCAATAGTAATCGATTCCTTCTATTACGACGGGATTTGGCCCAGATTTAGATTAGTTAATAGATGCAGAAAAGTACATGCGCGCGTAATAGTAATCATGTCCTGTCACGGGCAGGATCAGGGACAAGGTTGTAGATAATTGTTGTTGCGTGGGGACTAAACCAATACACCCAACGAAGTATCATTTGCTTCGCTTTTATTCATGGGGATTTGTCCAGGTAGGCCAATATCGTTTGGATCTTTACGACGTAGAAGACTCGTATGGAATACTGGAAAAATTTTCATTCCTTCAGGAAAGTAGGAGCCTATTGGCATTGTCTTCATATATCTATTGTGATTCTTAAGGAAGTGCCCGTAACCGTTGCAGTATACGCGAAAATCGGTCTGCTATTTCATTTGCCCTATAAAATTCTCTTTTTTGTGAATCAGCCAACGAAGGAGGGCAAGGCTACCTTGGTTTAATGCCAATATTTGGATTGTATCCATAATTTGCAAAAACTGGAGATATTCCCGTTGTTTCACAGACTGTATGGTTTCCAGCAAATTCTTCCAGAGGCAACCATTCTATCCAATCATCTTGATGGAAGCTTACAAATGCGCGAAGATATTGTTGCACTAAGGAATTAATTCTTTCAGTCTGCCCATCTATCTCCGCATTTCCTCACTACTTTCAATCCTGGTAGTGATAGTGGTCAATTTTTATTATACGACGTCTCCTTTCCTGGAACCAACTCAATCTTGTCACCCCAAGCTCGATTTGATGGGAGTCTATCTGCTTTTTGTGGCAAAAATGCTTTGCTAAGATCTCGAAGCCATAGCGGCAGCCTTTGGATAATATGTACCCTTGAGAGTACTGGTTTTCCTTTCAAGAATTTACTAATATCTTTTTCGCTATTACGATTCAAATTCGTTTGATTCATTTTCTTCTATTACTTCCATTTAAATTAGCGTTTTGTAAATCTTCAATTTTAACTTCTGAGGTTGATCTATTATTCATAGAGTTCGGCATTTGATTTTCTGTGTTTGGTTCATTATTTCTCCTCGATATATTGACAAATTTTTTGGTCGACTTTGGCCCAACAGATCTCTTTTGCTTTCGAGGCGCATACAAATCGGGCGGACGACAGCGGCAAGCAATCATTATGGCGGTGTCTTGAACATTATAAAAGTTCTAAGCTCGCCCACTTGATGATTAGGTCATACATTTGTAGTCAGGGAATCCCTAAAATTAGTGGATTGTCCACCAATAATTTTGTTACATAAAAGAAACTCATCTCCTTGTGTGCGCCAATTGCCATCGAAATTACGAGATACTCCGTGATTATATCTTTTGTTTGGCCATCTGCTAAGCACACAATGCGTGGATATGGGGGTCTTATAGTTTGTAGATTGTTTTCCAAAACTTCGTTTCTATCGATAAATCTGAGCTGCACTAGTGGGAGATTTTGCGCGGGGAGTAAGTATGCAGACACAGAAAGGGATTTTTCATTTCCTATTGATTGTAGATTAAGAGGCTTCTTGTCGTTTACAATATTTTGTATCCATTCCCAATCTCTCCCGAGCTCTTGATCGCAACAATGATCAAAGGCTTATCATTTCTCTGGCTCTCTACAGGATGGTTAACAGTTTCGAAAGGATTTATATCATAGCTGTCGTTTGTTGGATACTGTTCTATGACACGAGCTTGGAAGTTGCTATTGCCTCAACCTCTGTTAAAATTAACTCCACGACCAATTCCACGCCCGAATCCCGTGTTTGGATTCCCTCGGCTATAAATATTTCCACGACCCCCACAGCTCCGCAACTCCTGTCATTGGCAGCATTTATAGCCTCAGCTGCTCTCTTAGAATGCAGCCTCTAAACTCGTTCCGGGCGGGTGGCTGGGTGACCATTTGCTCATCGGTCTTGCTACTCTTTTTTGCCATAGTTACAAAATTCGCTGTAAAGTTCTAGAAAGGGCGATTTCCTTGAACAACGGTATCGAATTTAAGAGCAGCGTCGTGTGATAGATCAATTGTCTCATATTGTCTATTCAAGCCTTCAAATAGACCTTCCGAATTATTCACATCCCACTTATCTGTGTCTTTTGGTTGCATTTGGACTTGGTCAAGTAGGTCCCTGTTCATGTGGTAAGCTTCTCCCCCTATACACCTTAGTATTGTCAAAAATTTCGTTCTTTCTTCCTGAAAATACGCAGCGTCTTCTGTGGAAATTTCAGCTTCATCTGTGTTCGCCAGGTAATATACTGGTCCTGTCTCTTGACCATGTCTTTTTTCGTACCTGTGAACCTTTCGGGATCAGTGGTACATCTTTGTGCTTTGACTCCATGTACCGTATCCTTCGTGTTACATGTAGAAAAAAGCTTAGAAGTTTGCCACGCCAGCTCTGCAACAGCATCATGACTTTTTAATAATATTGCTTGAGATTTTTCCAGTAAAGCCTCGGCTGTTTTTGCTCTTTTATCCATTCAGAGGGCTCTTGCATTTGCTAATTCCAAATCTTCCATCATTTCCTTCTTATCTTCCTCAATCCTACTTGCTGCATAAAACATAGAGTCCAATTTGAACCCTAAGCTATCTATTTAGAAAAAAAACAGTCTTGTAGCCCTTCGTTAATTTTAAATTCTTTTGGATTTTTTAAAAAACACGTGAGCGGTTCGAGTTCTAGATTACGATTTTTCTGCTTCAACATCCATATCAAGTAATTTGTATTAGTCAACCTTGCTTCTAAGATTGCTATCAAATGGTCGTTGTGATCTGTTTCCATGTTTGCTATATTCTTTTTTAGTTTTATTTATTTATTTATTATTTTTTTTGTGGTTGATCGATAAACTAAAAGTCAAAAAAAAATAATATACTAGAAATCCGAAACGATACGAAATCTTATATCTGAGGTAACCAATAAAATTAATTTAAGGACAAGTTGTAGAATCTTTTTCAAAAAGTCGTGCATCAAGGGCTATTCTTTTCTCAAGACAAGGGCGGGTAGTGGTTGTCGTATCGGGTGTTGTAGACGCAACAAAACTGTTACGGACGGGATCAGGGACGAGGTTGTAGATAATTGTTGTTGCGTGAGGGCTAAACCAATACACCAATGACGCTAAGAGCTAACCAGACACGTGACCTAGAAACCGTGACATGTCCTGGAAAATACATTATACTACCCTACAGCGACACCAAAACTCATTGAAACCCGAAGGATATTGAGTCAAGTGTCTGCCGAGTAAGAGATGAGAATTTGGAGTCGTGCGCTCCAGGAATGATATAATTTGGGTACAAGGAAACGAACGCGTTAATGTATTTTGGACCGCGTGATTATAGCAGCTGGTGCGCGTCTTGCGATAATGCGCGCGGGAATCACATGAGATATGCTGTGTCGGGATCTATCGCGGCACGTGGCGACGTGCTAGGGAGTCGGAAACGGGTAAAATATAATGCCTCCCGACTAAACGCACAAATTTCAAGCGCTGTACTACTATGCATATCACGATATTTTGTCGTGGGATTTGGCAAAAGCAGGTTCAGCAGAGACCACATAGAATATGTTGAAAGAATTTGTCTCTTCTCGATGAAAACTTATGTGTCAAGACGAAAGACACCATAGGACTTGACTTATTTATGACTTCACTTCTGACTTTTCCATGGCGCAAAACTCAGTCGCCGTGCCTGACCCAGCGCGGGAGCTAGTCCGCACTCGCTAACTGCATGTAACATCCCGCTCCAGACATCGCCATTCAGATCCTAATAAATTGAGCCCGTGTATCATCAAGACGTCGATGCTCAAGATGATACATGTAGACAGGTATCTTGGATGATTTTTGGTCTGCGGGTCGGCATAATTTCGTGTAACTCTGAGCTCCTCTGATGTAATAACATGCGTGGCATGACCATGCACTGCAAATTTTTACCAAACTTGAAACTAAGTTTGCAAAGCATATTACATGGCCTGTAAGACTTTCCTCAATCTTAAATTGTCACTAGAATATCACGTAAATACATAGCAATATAGAGCGTCACCAATGTCTAATAAAAACAATGTTTTTCGAGATCGAGGATGGTAGTATATTTGTAATTAAAATATCTCGTTACAAGTTGTAAGTATTCTCGATCAATGGAAGTAGCACAAGTCTTAGAAGCATTTGACAGGAGTGGTATCACAGTTTATTATTTTTTTTATAACCCTTGCTACATCCACATTTTCACCTTTTTACCCTTTTGGAAACACCAGAGTAAACAAAATTGTCACAGTACAACAGCGCATTCGAGTAGATAGATGCACTGGTACAAAAATCGAATAAAATAAACTTGAAAACATTAAAATTTTCATTCGGGTCATTGAAAAGCAACATCCAGTACCCACCCACCTAACCCAACGCCACTCCAGTGTTGTCATATATGTACATGTGTAATAGACAAGTTGTCTAAACCACCATTCTTAGTTATAGATATGTACAAGAATCTAATACATTCACATCAGCTTTGCCAAAAACTCTTCAGCCTTTGATTCCATGGTATATTCTTTACCAAGTGAAACTTTCTTCAATAAAATCTACAACACCGTCTTCCTGGACATCTCGCACAGCCTCTCGCACACTGTCTGCTAGTCCTCCTGGTCCACATACAGTAACGCACATGGCTCCAACTTGCTCTCGAACTTCGTTTTGTAATAATAATTTGACGCTTGGACGACCGGGAAACATCTGTACCATATTACTAGGCGAGCGTATTTCGGCTGGGTTTCTTGGACGGGTAACAAAAAGCTTGATAAGAAGGCACTCACGCCGTCCCGGCATACGAAGTATCACGTCCATCCAAGGCCGAACCCATTCTAAGTGTTCTGCATCTCGAATTATCCAAATCAGGGTGATCTTTCGCGTTGCAGCTGACCTCTCAGTACATGCTGCGATAAGGTGACGAACAAAAGGAATTTGATGAGTGATGCCACTTGAGCCTGCGAAGAGAACGACGTGACCGTAGGAGTCGAGGGAGTGAAAGCCTCCATAAGGTCCTTCTATGGCAGCTTTAAGAGTTAAGCTTCTAGGTCTACATTGTTCAGCTTTAAGAAAAAGCTGCCTGGTCATACCAGTCTGGGCATGTATAATAAATGAGATATCTGTGATAGTCTGAGATTCTCTTAATATACTTTTTGCCCCTTTTTCTGTTGTGGGTAAGTCAGCCTGGGCGGGTTTGTGATCGACCCAAGCTATCGAAAATGGATGAGATTCCCATGGCTTGAGAGACCAGAATCTAAGATAAGCATGGCTCCCAGCATTGACATGAACTTTTCTTGGACAATGTAGGGTAACCCTGCAAGCATCTCCCGCGAGAGCCTGAATAGATGCTGTAGTCCAATTTGTCCTTGAGTAATTATTCCATATAAGTTTGAGCATTCTTCTGATACGATCAGCCACCCAAAGAAGAATAATTACCCTGACATAAGTTAATTGAGGAAGTTTTCCAGCGTCACAATGGATATAAACACCAATCAAGGTCAGAATAGTGAGAATGATGTGAATATCGAGAAAAGTCTCATAAAAAGCGTGTCGGACAGGGGAGAGAGAAACCAGAAATATCAATGACATAGCGACAGTACCAGCCATGCCCCAGCCGGCAAATCTGTCAGAAATAAGCTGTTCCCAAATACCCTCCCATCCTGTAGCGGCGTATTTAACATAAGCCCAACTAAGCGTGTGAACGACAGATTCAAAGACAACGATTCTACCGGTCCATCTGTGCAGTAGATTGAAGGTGTCGAAGCTTACTTGCAGAATATCGATTAGCGGATTGTTGCGTCCCGCAAAAATTACTAAAGGAATCATGTTAACAATTGCCAGAACGCCACTCCGTCCTCTCATTTCTGCAGCTACAGCGTAGTGATTCATCTTGCGCCAGTCAACTGCCAATGTGTAGGCAAGATTACTGAAAAAAAATAAAGATAAGAGTATAGTTTGCAGCCTTGAGGGGATGGTACCCATGTTGAGAGCAGACGAAAGTCTAATTTCTCTATTATGTCGCTTGTTGTTCAGTGGAGCGTATGTGATGTATTTCTTTATTTTCCAAACCCAAGTCGTCTGGTTCTTTGAGAAATATATTTGTTGAGTAGCAGACATGCTCATTCCTATTAAATGCCTTAAATGCGCCCTCCATCGTTGATATATTCGTAGAACTAAAATGAGAAGAGCTAAAGCACCTAGACTCCACCATAGCATGAGCTTCACTAGCTGATCAATAGTACCATTTACTCCATTGAGAGCAGTTGCAAAATCGGCAATTGGTAATGATGATTGAGCAGTTTCAGTCAATGTTGTTATTGATGTTGCTGTCTCGAGAAGTTGTCGGACAGGAGTCACATCAGCGTCAAGCTGGTATTCATTAGCCATCGAATCTTTCTTCCAGTTCTGGTGAAATGTTGATGTAAGGGAAAAGAGAGATCGAAGTGTTGTAAAAGATTGTTTCCTAAGCTGTGATGAAAAAGCTTGAGTTGAAATTGCACTTCAAAAAGTCGTGTGAAAGATGTCGCCAAATGGTATACTACCACACTCTTCTCGGGATATATTCTTCTGTCGCGTTTTCCTTAGAACGCCATTTTGAGTGCGGAGCATAGATCGAAGAAGTGGTTAAGAGATCGAATAAGTGGACATGAGATTGGATTTGAACTGAAGGCTTCACGGGGTCAGATGAGTCCGTCTCAAGAGGGAAGGAAAAAAATAGATGATAGGCAGTTTCGAGCCACTCGTGCACAGTGGCGAGTTAACTCACTGAAAATATTTACTGAGGATCACTGAAAGTAGCTGTATGGATGTACAAGGTACTAATTGAATCTGATATTCACTTCTTTCAAAGAATTTGTGGTGGCAATGAATAAGCAAGAATATAATTCGTATAGAAAACGTTGAGATGAGAATAAATGAGACGAGGCGACTCGATATTTCTTCTGAAGTAAGTATGAACGACTGAACGACTGACTGACTGTCAATAAGTAAAGAGACAGATGCTGAGGAAAAGTGGCCAAATTATTAATCACCATGAAATGTTGCCGCGGGTGAATGCTGAGTTGACCGAAGCACAAAAGTAAAAAAAAACCCCTGAAATACGACACAATTGAAGGGATTGGCTGTGGTGTAGTGAGAGTACAAAATAAACCGAGAGCCAAAATAAGGTAAGAAGGAGCTATGGAGAAGGTAGTGAACGGGGGGCCACTGAAACATCAGACATTCCGCCCCTCACCAATCGGGAAACCCCTACCAGTGCAACGTAAAACCACCAACTTCCTAGTAAGTTGATGGACTGAGAGCCAATCAAAACGGTCGGCTGTGCCCCGATAAGACGATTATGTAGATCATTAAAGTAGAGCTTTCTATTGGCCATATTTATATATTTATACAAATCGAAATTTATGTTTCGACGAGACAGTATCGCCTTATCGAGAGTTGTCCGTAGAGCTTTATTCTGATTAGCTATAAGCCCCTGCTATCAGAGCATTTCTTTCTTCGCATACAATAAGAAATTAAACCACTTAAACCACTGAGAAAACAAGGAATCCCATTCTCATGAATCTCAACCACCAGAAAACATTCGGCAAAGAGAACAAGCGGCGTTCCATGTACGTGACAAATGTGCCGTACGTATATATTGCGGGATGGGCCAACAGTAAAAGTGATAGTTAACTCACGTCTGAAATCTGTAAAGTAGTCTGTGACAAAATGACAGACGCGAATCTCGAAGGATCGATCCTGTTGGTAACTCGCGTTTGCCAACGGGGTTTCTTTTCACGTGATCATACTCTAATGGCAGACGAATCCTAAGTTGTCTTCTATTACTAGCTATACGTGTTACTTCAATATGGGCTCTAGCACTTCGAAGACAACTACAACATCCCCCAAAACCCAGATATGGTCAAAGTAATTCAACAATATCTTCTAGGATCTTCTTGATAATAGTATTTCAGTGAAACCCCGGTACAATTCTCGCCGACTCTGGTGGATTCCCTTCAACAGAGTCCAGAGGTAAGCCGAGTCTCACAGCTAACAAAAACTTTACCATTGACTAAAAATTCCATATCAGTCCGACTCGACACGTGCGAAAGCTCTCGAGTTGCTAGTACAGTCACGCGTAAACGCTGAGCTCCAGCGTCTTCAAGCTATCGCCACCAAAGAATACGCTGATCTCCAAGCTAAGATCTCAGCTGAAGAGTCTAATGTAACTCAAGAGAAGTCTGCTGGCGACATTTTGCGCAATTTAAGTAGAGAGGCTGTGCAGGATGAAATCCGCGAGCTGAAGAGCAAGTTAGAACAGAGAAAGCAAGTGCGTGGGCTGGACGAGAATGTGGCAAGTGTAAAAAAAGATTTGATCAGCTGCCTGACGAAAAATGAACGAAGGCCATTAGATTGCTGGGCTGCCGTACAAAAGTTTCGAGAAGAAGTGGCAAGACTTGAGGACGGATGGGTAGATAAAATCATAAAGTGAACTGGCAATGGCAAAGTACAAAAATTAATGTCATGGCGAGGGCTCCAGACATAATGCTGTTCTCATCGTTGAAGTTAATTGAGTTCCTGTCATGACTCTATCTCTAGGAAACCAATTTCAGTAATTTCATCTACATCGTGAACGCTAATACTCTTAATCGTCTTTGCTTTCTCTAAACCTTCTTCGCGTTTTCTTTGCCTCCTTGTTGCTGGATCCTCCCAACCTTCCCTTCCTTTCATACCACTTTTATTAGCCAACTCTCCCAATAGAGCTTGGAATCTCTTAATACGCCTCGTATTGTCTAAGAAGCGCTGGTTGGCCTGGGCTAGTAGCCCCCGCAAATACCATTCGTCAACAATACAAACCTCGTGACCGCATGTTTCTAATCCTACAATCGATTCAAGTGCAAGTCCCTTGGAGCGAATACCTACCATGGGCGTTGCAGGGTCACTATCGTTCCCCAGAAGATTGAGTGCACCGCTCTCACGGAATCCAGCTTGAATTGCCGCGGAGAGTATCGCATGCGCTTGAGCGAGCGACGCTGTGAGGATGTGTAGGATCTAATATCAAATTAATTGCAAAGGGACAGGTAATGCCAGAGGAGGACATGCCATCGGCTCGAATTTAAAATGTATCAGACGCGTAGAAGGATGACCAGGCCTAGAGAAAAGATCTTGTGCGTCGCAGCTGCTCTGGCGCGGGCGATCCTGCATACCGAGAGCTTCGACGCAGCATTTTCCTTCTTCGACGACGACCGGTTCATGAGAAACAAAGAGCCATCGTCCACCTCCTCCCTTCCCACCGACGCTGGAACCCTCATCCCGTCGGCTTTGGCCCGCCTCGATAACCATCTCTGCATCGGCAGTACTTCTTTTCCGTCCTTCCAGATAAACACTGATCCGGCCGGCACAGCTACTGGTCGTGACGCAACCGGCGATCTCATTGATTTGAGCGATGAGATCCCGGATGCCGTCGTCGACACATCCTTTGGGCGAGAGATCTTGGTATTGCGCTTCTGGTGTGGCGAGCGTTGCCAGGATCTGCTCCTTCTTGCTGCAAAACGAGGCTGGTAGAGCCGGTGACATAACAAGGCGATCAGGATGAGGTGGCTTAGAATGATGCAAGAAACATGAATCGCACGGTTGCGCGTCTACATGTACATTCCTTTTTTAATACTTTGGAGCTCATTAGTCCCTCAACATCTTGCCATGTTATACATGCGCCCTTCCGTGGCCATCTATTAACATCTAAGGAATCATCAGATATTTACACTTTCTACCCACTTCTCGCCTTAAAATCTTCTCTCACAAATGCCAGACTGTAATGTTGTTAACTTGTCTGTAGAATCCTTATTGGAGCACGTGATAGAGCCGATTAGTCCTGGACATTTATGCCGGTAATGCCTTTGCCGATACCACTCGAGGTTAATCCTGATCCTTACACTAATTACGTAATCGTCCCAGACAGACTGATTAAACAAACTAATTACAGGAGCCATCATTATGTCCACAGTCATAGCAAGATATGTGATAATCTCCCTTCTCAAGTGGAGCAGATCTCCTAACCATCCAGCTTCTGCTTAGGAAATCCCGAGTCGAGACGGTGAATGGTGAATCACCAATTAGGGTAACGGCAGCGAACGCAGCGCACGTATATGCTGAAAATTCTTGCATGCAAATTAATACGCTATCCCCTTGACGTCTCCAGACTTGCCCTTTCGTCTTTCGCCAAATCCGACTTTACTCAAAAAATATCCCCATTAGTCACATGAACATTCTTCCATCAATAATCTGGGCCCTTTACCCTGAGTCTTTCCACGGGTATGCGCGTAGAAGTGGGACCAGGCATAGCAAGTGTGCCAAAAGCCTCACAGGGCCGATGTAACGCTGTTTTTAACTGGTAACCAGCATGAATAATTTCTTTGTCACGCTTTACTCGTGAAATATTTATGTTTAGATCATAAACAGTATTTACCTAAATTCGTACCTTTATGTCCCATAACTTGTTGTGACAATACTCCCTTAATGATCTGGATTTAAACCAAAGGAAAGCCCGGCGACTGCTGAACACTAGCCCGCATTTTCTACCTTAATCAGGTACTTTTGAGTCACGTGTGAGTAATTTAGTCATCAGCCCTCGAAGAGGGATTCGAGGTCAATCCATAATTAGAACCTTCAACGACGGATATCTCGATAAAGAGAGCTTAAAATCGAACAACGGAGAAAATCAGTCGTCAATAAACGTCTAGATTTCTACTCGGCGTGAACTTTTTAGATATTTATACCCAGGTGGCGGACGAGAGACGAGTAAGCTCAAACTAAAGTTTTAGTCGATGGATCTGCTCATTTTAAGCGAGACTGTTTAAAGGTGCATTTATGCTTGCAAAGTTGACCGATTTACGATTCTACCACTCTTCCTCATGATCACATATCCCCTTGAATATAGCGACTCACTGACTGAGGTTATCTACACTCAAAAGCTTCAGCTATGCGCACTCGTTGCTATGGATACCCAACGGAAGACTCATGACCCGGGGCACAAAGTTGAAGGATTCTCAGATGTCTGGGAAGCATTTCTCACTGGAAGGGCACACGTGTGAAGGAAGGAAATAGTTCTTTGAGAAGGAAGGGAAGCCAGATGGAGGAGAAAGGAAGCTGGATTGGTGCGAAAGTCAACGACTCTGGGGTTTGTGGGCACCAAGATTTAATCTGACGAAGGATGATGTGGTAGTCTGTCATTCTGGCCATGTTCACATAGAAGTTCCTGTGGCCTCAACACCTACTACGAATGTAGGTTAAATATTACGTGACTACTAAGTATGATCAATTTTGAGATAGCTCGATCAAACTTTTGATTGCCTTGGGCCGGATGGATTAGCAGTAAGTCGTACGGGCTGGTCCTCTAAGTAGAGTCCGGATACCTTGGAAACTTGCTCTACTTGAGATAGAGTGATCGCTGGTTTGACTCCAGCAGACCCTTCTATCTTGTCACAGAATTACATGGAGTATGTTATGATAGGTCAAAGTTTTCCTCATTTTTGATTATTATCATTACTATTATGCGCCTATTTAGTTGTGTACTTCCTGAGTATTGCCATTGACAAGGCTTACTATTATAGCCAGAAAACGAAATGAATTGTGAATAAAATTTAAGAATATGAGAGTAGATCTGACGTTGTTATTGCTGTAATGATTTGTCAAAAAATATAATTGAATAGTTCCTGTAATTATAGCATGTAGATGCTCGCTTAGAAAATCAAAGTGTACACTGCATTTTTGGTTCATGAAGGTCACTCAAAACGATTTTTGGACAATTCCTATAAAAAATTTGAGTTTTGATCTCAGACCCTATTTGAAGATCTCAATGGACCACCCAAAGCGGGTCTGAGCGTCTGAGGATACTTAAAGACGCTACATACGCAATGATTACCAACAAAGGACGCCGTTTCCCACTATCACCTATTCTCATCATTTTGAGCGAACTCTCAATCTAACTTAATTATCTCTCCTCACATTTTTTCCGGGCTGATCTATCTGTACATTAGAGCGATTCAACGAATTTTGTCACATCGCTTAATGGAAATTTCATGGAATGTATCAGACCGCTGTAGCCGAAGTGCACGTTTTATAGCACAAACAAACACATTCATTGTTAGCTCCTATGATCTCATGAATTCTTAGAGCCAGCGAAGATTTGTCGAAGAATTTTTTCTATGCCAGTCCACTCGGCGGCAGCAACTTGGGCCATAGTTTGGTTAGGAAACTCACAACGATCGCCGTAATCAATATGTTTGTGCAACGAACCAAAAAGCTCAGGTCCATTATGCTGGTCACTTTGTGCAGACTTCTCTGCAAGTGTCAAATTATCCATGCTGATGGTTGCCTCACGGATCTGAGCAATATACCACTAAAAATAAATACGTTAGTACTAAGTCGAAAGAAGATGAGAGCTATAGATGCCACCAACTAGTATGAGATCATCTGGCACTCCAGGTCGAGGACCTATAGTCCAGAGATACTTCCAAAATGATGCAAACGGAGGCAAACCAAATTCTTGGACTTGCTCCCGTGGTAGGTCTACCATCACCGCAATATCATCTTTTTGGCTCGGTGAAAATCCTTGGCATTTCATCGCCGCACGCCATACACGTTTATATAGCGTTGGCGTGAGTTGAGTACATTCAACATTAGTTTTAATATATTCTCTAAGTAATCTTAATAAATCTATTGTAGCCTTATGAAGAAGATCTCGATCTTCAATTGTAATATAATCAACCATGTACCAGGGATACTATTACTTGTCAGTTTCTGTATTTAAATTTATGGATATTGCATATGTACCTTGAACAATGTGCTAATGAGACATTCATATGGTCGCTGTGGATTTTCTTTTGCAAACGAAGACTATTTTTTATATCAGTCATGAATTGTCGAAGGAGCGATTTCACTTACACGCTGTGGAGCTTCCACATGCTTAACCAGCATAATCAACTCTTCCCTACTTATAAAACCTCGAAACCCAGAATTAAAATTATCATCCGGGTTCCTTGGCTTAATTGTAGGCACAGCACCATTCCATTGAATATTTTTTGCCTTGGGGAAGAGATCTTGCATGAGACTCTGCTGATTCGAGATCTCAATCTCGACATATCGTTGGCCAAGCCTACCATTTCGACCACCACTGCGGCCCTGATCAAATCTGCTAACAGCATTAAGGGCTTCGTCAAAGTTTACAAACTCAACATAGCAGTCTAGAGTCTTGCTCGTAACGCGCTCCATTACAATATGAATAGGTTCGTAGTCTTTTTCTGAAATAATTCGAGCGTTACTTCCGAGAAAAGCTATAACTTCAGATCGCTTGACAGAATAAGGAATCTATAAATATGTTAGAAGTTACATTTAGAACAAGAAATTTTTTACATTCTTGATCTTGATAACGCCGAAATCATCTGCTTTTGCCGAGCGGCAGTATTCTACAAATGGCAAAGAATTAAAAACTTCATCGATACTTGGCTTGCGGCGACCCATAGCTACAAGGGCATTGAGAGCAAAGCTTTGGTTGGGAGGATGCTGAAGATTAATTTCGTTCAGAATATCTTTTTTCTTTATCGAACCAAACTGATTAATAGCAGATTTACGATTGTGAGCGGGGTTTAAAGCAATATTAAGAGAGTTTTTAATACCAAACTGAGTAGAAGAATTGATGTTAGTAGATGGATTAAGATTCATCTTTACTGGCTGGCCACTATACTCAATCCCTAAGCTCGACCCTGAATCGCACTTATCATAAATAGCCGAATCACTCGAGTGAGCTGCTGAGGATATTGACTTTCCCCGTCGGGGGCGAAGATTTGGAGGAGTGGCGATCTCTTCTTCAGAAAAAAACTCCTTTTGTGGAATTTGTTGAGTCGCAAGTGGTATTTGCTCAATGTCTTTATCGTCTATGTCACCTTCACATTGCTCCCTTTTTGATTTAGCGTGAACAGATATTTCAGAAGATACCATTGGTGTCGATATAACCGATTCCTGTAGAACTTTGTGTTGAGGAGCTGAAACCGGATCTTCATGGGTCAGAAGAGTCAACCCATTTTTCGAATATTTTAGTTTTTTTAGATATTTATTCTGTAATAATCTCGGACTGTTGTTTTTTGTTCCATTACGGGAATAAATGGAATTTTTATTTCTTTGATTATTATTGTTATAATGCGTTTTCTTGAAGTTACCAGTATTTAAAAACTGACTGCAGGATTGTGGTAGAGTTATCGGCATTCCCACTCGACAAGTATCGTGAAAAAAGCCTGTACTAGGGGTATTCATATAAAACTCTTGTCCATATGATGTAAGAGAATGGCTGGGTATACCATGGTGACTCATTCCAGTCGGAGCAAAGTTAGGCAAAGATGAAATAATATGACTTGAAGAGCAGCATGTTTGTGGTGCAAAAAGTTTAGGGATACCCTGATTTGTGGATAAATTTGGGCCAAAAATCCCAAGTCCAAATTGATCTGGGATATGCCCTCCATCGTAATTGCCCTGAATTTGAGGTGTTGAGTCACCTCTCTCAATACCATAAATATGATAATCCATGCCAAACTGTTGATGTGGCACTGGATATCTTTCAATACAGGGTTGATCTGGCGAGTAAGTAGTCCACAATATATCCCGAGGTCCATTTATACCCATTGACTGTGTAATACCACACGAATGAGCTCCAAAATTGGGCGCCTGAGGATTAAGGGGTCTAAAACCGGAACAGTTAGATCCATAGTTTGGAAATTTACCAGAGCCGTTAAGATTGGGCGTTGTAAAAGAGGTAGCTACACTGTTCTGATCAAATGGTGCGTAAGGGTCCGGATAACTATCTTGAGGAAGCCCATGATAAAAGCGAGCTGGACCTTGTATCTGGTTAGAATCTTGCGAGCTAGTACTTTCGATGATTTGTTGGTGTCCAGAAAATGCATACTGGGGAAATTGAAGCCTATGACCGCAATAGTAGTCTCTGCAAAACGGCAAAATCGACATGATGAAGCGGCTCGCGATGCTCGACGTGTGTCCTGGTTAATTTAATTTAGCCCTGAGTGCTAAGAGAGCGAATAATATATATCATGGTCTTATAACTATTTCTTTGTCTTTCTTTCAGACTTAAATGAATGAATATTTCTTCCACTGTAATCAGAGTTTATTCATTGAGCATGAGTGGTATCACGTGCTTGCTTCAAATATTCTTCACTTAATTACTATTACACAAAGTGATTTGACCCTTTAATCCTGGGGCAACTTTGCAAAGAGAGGAATATTTCTGTGTGAATGGTTTTCTTGTAGAGAGTGCACTGCTACTCTCTTCCCTGTATCCCACACCGTTTGAAGAGCGAAGATAATGCACCATCTGATTTAAATACATCCTTTATCCTACGCAGAATTGATCTATAAGCTCTTCTCAGGCTTCCGTCACAATCCAGTGAACTTCTTGGGGCTGCTACCTCCCTCTGCCCATAGCTAGATCTTTACCTTGAATTTAAATTTTCATCAAGTTCCAGACGCGTTCTTTTGGTTTTAGGTCGGCTGAGTATGGAGACCAATTAATTGGAGAAATTTCCCTTTCCAAAAACTCTTGTAGTGCTGGTCGCCTTGTGGGGAAGAGCATTGTCTTGCATAACTTCTAGATCTGGTCTAAGTGAGACTATTCCATAAATCAGAATTACAATCCTTTCCCTATATGAAGACGCAGTGATAGAATTCCACTTCCTTTTTTTCTCTGAATAGGTACAGGCCTTTTCCTGTTCAAAGAAAGACCCTCAAACATATACTCAATCTGTCTTTTGATTTTATCGACGGCACATGTGTGGTTGCAGACTTTGTTGGCCTTAATCATAAACCTAGATAAAGCGTTTTAACTTTGAGGAAATTACTAACTTTTCTCGTTACCCTAGGTCTCCCGAGCCGACTATCGTTCACCCAAGTTTCATTAGCAAGAATACCCTCATTCTATTCCCAGTCGAGGCAAGTTCTAGCAAATTTCATCACTATGTCCTATGTCCTTGAGAAAGGGCAGATTTAGGACAGGTAGCCTGACGGCTATATCCCCTTTTATGAATTTTCTGTGCGGTTACCTTCTCATTCACTTTAAAGTACTGGGAGAAGTAGTAAAGTTGACAGCTCTCTGATAATTGCCAAACGGTGACTTTCATTTCATCAAAATATGCACTGTTCAGGGTAGGGAGCCACTCCGAACGCTTCTTGAAACCGACATTTTTAGAATTTTAAGCGTGCCAAGCTTGTGGGATGATAATTGAGAGTCGTTCTGGGATCTTTTTTAGAGAGTAGCCCTCGTTGGCTCAGGTCTTCATCTTCATGTACAGGTTTTAATAGCGAAATGATAGCGTGGCGCATAAGTATGAGGTGCTGGTGATGGAGATGTTTCACGCGCTAATGCCTAACTGATGAGAAAAGTTTCTTTGGTCTGCTAATTAATATGAAACCAGAAAGTCCTGTTAAATTGCTAATTAGTCGTAAACCGAGATCTTGCTGTCAAGCGCGTAGAGCGTGCTCGAATTGACCAATTATGTGAAGCTTCTCGAATAGTTGTATCCCCAATGATATCATTAAGTGCGTGTCGGATCTTATTCTCGATACATTTGGGTTAAAGAAAAAATATTCATGAGTTAGTTTAAGCTCTGAGATTTGATGAGTCTGAAGAACTGATTTCTCTGCATTGCTCCTAGTAGTGGGTCAATGAACATGTAATTATTGGTGCTAAAATACCCACCCCTTGTTGGAGCACCCCACTTACATATCCTACTCCGCAGCACTATTGTTATATTCTTACAATCTGCCTTCTACCATAAGATAAAATTCTAAAATGAGCTATCGTGAAGAGGACATCCAGTCAGCAATCTCCGACTTGATTACTGGGGCCGCGACGTCGATAAGGGGTGCTGCTCGAGATTACCATATTCCGGTCTCAACTTTACGATGTCGCTGGACATCTAACACAAAACCGTCTAAAACTTGTCAACAACACCGTCAGCGCCTCTCTCCTGTAGAAGAAGATTTCCTCTGCTCTTGGGCTATCGATCTAACCGAACTTAAGCACCATCCAAGCCATGCTCGGCTCCGTGAGATGGCCGCCCGTTTACTTAAAATGAAAGGAGACGAGACACCGCTCGGCAAAAATTGGATTGAGGGATTCTTTCGACGTAATCCGCAGGTTAAAAATATCATAGGAAGACCTTTAGATGTTAAAAGAGTAGAGGCTACAACGCACGAGATGGTTGCTGAGTTCTACCGGCTGTACAAGCGAGTTATGGAAGATCACGGTAATTTAGATGAAAAGAAATCTAACAAAGCTATCGAGGCACTTGAGATGGCGGTGAAGGCAATAGGTCATTTGAATGCGTTGATCGCCGAGAAAGAAAAGATTCGCCATAAACTAGCCGCAGAACTAGAAGAAATACAAGCCAAGAAGCGTAGGCGTCTCTATGATGACCCTAACTATCGATTTTCGCACATCGAAGAGATAAAAAGAGCCCATGATGAAGAATTACTTGAAAAAGCGGTTGTAAAGCCTGCCAGGAACGATGTTCACCTTGAAGAAGGTGAAGTTGTTAGTAACTGGGGGAATATCTACTCTCCAAAGCCTCTTACATGTTCAATAGACTCATGCATAAATAATTTTCAGGTTAGCTCAGCCCTAAAGCTGGCACTCACTTAACAATACCGATCACTAAACTTTTATCCAGGGTCCGAACAAAATATATACAGCTTCATAATTTTCATGAGATTATTCTATGAATGTCTTATAAATAAAATTGTTTATTTATAAGGGTAGATCACCGATAACCATTACGCCAGCATCCTAGACGAAGCGGGGTACTTAATCCATGAAGGTTAAATATCACCTATGGTTATACTACAGTGCAAAAGCCATCGCATTCCAGCAGCCCTCTTCGGCTCCTCTTCAGTCCCTCAAGCTGATGCCGGCCTCTGCGCTGCTAGGCGTCCCGGAAGCAAACCCGAAGGATCGACAACACATACATAGTTGCTGATTTATATTGACACTTTTCCAGCAGCATCATTATCAGCCGTCCAGTTTCTGAGATTTTATTCAGACATAAAAGCTACTCTCCAACCCATAATATTCTGAGTGTGTATGATCCTCTGCTTTAGGGCCATATGAGTTCGTTTTCCGGGCCTCGTGTTCTGGGTATTACTAAAAATAGAAATTTATATCTGAGCTTCTCGATTTGGGATGCCATATTTATCACGTTCAGGATAAAGCTTCCCAGGCGTCTTTCAAGCCCGTTGCGTGACACATCTGGCTCTTTTATTCTTCTGGGACCAAATTAACAAAGGATTTAATCAGATTAAGATATATGTGGACAGTGATATCTATGCACGACTAATTGCTAACCTTGCGTCGAGAAAACGTTAAAAGTAGACTTTAGGAGTGAAAAAATGTATAATTTCAAAGCCCGGTGACCTAGTAATCAAAAATCCATCTACTGTTTATTTTTATTTCCGCACACAAATTCAGTACTGATGCTAGAACGACCACCATTTAAGCTGCTGTTCCTGAACTTGATTCTGATAACTTTCCAAGCCAAAGAGCAGCAGCCATGGCATACATCATTCCTCTATCCAAACTCCATGAGTGGATTCTTGTGAGCAAATTCTTTTCACATTGAATGGAGCCTTGACATGGAAAATTAAGCTTTTCCTTCTTCGCTCGCTTGTTTTTGAAAGATGGCAGCTTCAATTACGAATGTGAAAGACGTTGAGAGTTCTCTGGCAAACGTTGGGTCTTATTTCATATAATAAACCTTCGTATTATTTTTGAGGTTAGTACGGAGATTGGAAAAGCTAGAGCTAAGACAGCTACACACGAAACAAATATTCTCCTGAATATATTTGATCATCAAACAAAGGATTAACGTCCAAACTAATGATATTTACAACATGAACAAGATGAGATTGGCTCTAAGCGTGAGCACTAATTCTCAATTTCTTGTTGGCGATTCTAAAAAACGGACCTACATTAAGATTCGAGAAACTTGCGTGTGGATTTCAGCAGTCAAGTGTGCTTCTGCCGCTGGTCACAAACTACGAATAAAAATCCCTGGAGACAACTTGGTTCTCGTCACCTATTTCCAGTTAAGCTTATATGACTTCTGAAAACGAAAAGAAATTAAATGCGATAGGTGTGGATTGATTGTGGCGCACATTTTTACCGGGAATGACTTCAATCTCACAACACCCTCAGCTGCTTCTCCTAAATGGTCAAGGTAGTTGTGTGAGTTTAGTTAGAACTTGAAAACAAAACAAATCCATTTTTCTCACGTTTAACAGCCTCTTGACTTGATAGATAAGTTGTACTCTATATTTCGCCACCTTCCCTTGGGTGAGATCACATCATTTAATCCTTAACAACTTCCCCTTCCTACTTGCCATGATAGAACCTTCAGAGATCTCAACTTAACTTGAGTCGAGCGACCTAAAAATCGGGTAAGTATACTGACCTTAGCGAAGCTGCAAGGGCAGAGAATATGCCGATGATAACTCTTCGGGAAAACTGCCACGATGGTACTTTTCACGTATTGGGTACAGAATCTCATCAAATTTCAAGTCATGAAGTCATGAGCAATAAAATTTGCTATTTAAATGGGCAACGTATCGAGGCAGGTAGGACATTTCCCCTTACAGCTGACGTTTAAGCTATGGCCTTGGGTAATTCGTTACGGAAATTCCATGGATTCCCTGCTTGAAAAGAACTGGAATACTGATGAGCATGGCCTTGCTCTAGTCTATAGATCTTCTCCTTCTTCAAGGATTGTAATAGTTAAATATGCTGGGAATAGGGAGTGGGTCACAATATCATCTGCTAGAAAGGGGATAAAATCTCTCGAGACATTCAAAGACAAATGTCTTAATTCTAGCCGATTTCCAATTGGAAATATCCCAGACTGTGTCTATTGTTATTATCCTTATGTCTGGACACGGAATAAAATAGTGCTCGAGAAAATCAACGGGTATTTATTCCATCAACACCTTCTGAAGGCTATCAACTACTTAGATGAGCATATATCCCACGCCACACATGAGTTCATGTAGTTGAGATGCTATACCAATAAGGTTAAAGTATTCTCTTCTCCACGGGCTTATAGCATCGAATTTTCATTAGATTCGTCCAAGAGATAGGTATGATACTTTTAATGATGTTATTTCACATGAGGGAATGTTGGCGGAATGTAAGGGTACCTGACTTAATAAATAAACGGTTAAAATTAACCTGTCTAGCAATTTCCAAGATAGCCTTAATTTGACAGAAAGCTGTTTCTTTAAATACCCTCCCCTTCTGGGTAATATTGCTACATATCTTTGAACGCTTCTGTGGAGGAACGGCTTCTTCCTGTCAGTCGTATATGAAACGTAAGTTCTGCGAAGAGCTCTGTTGAAGGCGAGAGTAATACTTCTTGGGTCCAGAGGCAAGGAGGTTTAAATAGAAAGATACTTGTATATGGTTACACAGTCAGTCTAACTACAAAATAGAGCAAAATAACTATTTACCATGTAATGGAAAAATTTTATGACTGAGATGTTTTTGAATTTAATTTCATTAGCCTCATTTGGCGCCTTGAATGGCCCACGCAGGAATCTATCAACTACTTATGTACTGTATATAAGAGAAACCCTTATCCTGCCTATCTTATTTCTTTTGTTATTTAGTCATAAACTTAGCTTTTTTTTTCAAATCATATTGTATTCAGAACTTACCTTTAGGAAGCGCTGTGAATGCTGTATGATCGCGTATCAACCCTTTTGCTGCTCTTCTCAGTCTACTGCTCTACTTTCCGGCATGTATTTTCTTGCTTCTATGGTGGCTTTCAGCCATTCTTATTTAAGAATTCATTGGATTATCCTAAAAATATCTACAGGGCTTATCATCATCCTCTCTCTTTTGCTTTTCTCCACACTTCGACTCTTCCTTTTGACCATCACGGGCAAGCCATGATCATACGCTTCACTTTTTAAGAGGGGTATCCATATGGCCAACTTAGGGCGTCTACTCCGGGCACTTTTTCTCGGTGGGGATATTGAACCCGATATGTTCGCTTCTTATCTGTGTGGCTATACTACGCTGGACCCCCGGCAGGTATCGGTGTTGCTCGCTTGGAGAGTCTTGGAAGTTATGTTACCGGGTCCACTGACGCTCGATGTTTAGTGTTAGAGTTGCGGGTTTCATTGGGCCAGAAGTCTGACATTTCTAGTAAGCAGCTAATGTCATCGCTCTTTTCTGTCCTTGGAGTTTTCTCCCCTGGTGACAATTTCGAATTAATATTAGTTTTTGTGTTGTTTATCTGAGCTGGTTTGTGATTTGGTTTTGGTGTTCATATTTCGATTTTTCAACCAGAAGGGGAAACTATGACAGTAGTCTTGGACTGCACCTTTAGTTGTCGACGCCTAGCGCACGACAGATGTAAAAGTTAGAGCAATCAAGAGCGACTGGAAGCGAAATGAGGCTCCAATATATATTTCAAGCTTCGCCAATGTCCTAAATTACCGCGTTGTTTTTGTAATTCGAAATTGCTATTAAGAAATAATTTAAAATAATTCAGTAAATTCATGCACCACTACACGGAATGCAATGAAATTATAAGTATATGTAGGTTGGTCTCCTCATACTATTCAATCTTTACTTTAATGAAAGATATTAGATCCATCGGCTGAGATGTTTTACACGACTATATAGTCCGGTCCTCGTATTTCATCCAGGCTAGGTCGTCCACCTCAAATTTATTTACTATTAAAATATTTACTTGATAATTAGATTTGGACTGAAATGTCTATAATTTTCTGTGACTCGGAACGGAGATAACAGAAAATCATGTCGGCTTTTGATTGTTTTACGTTGATTCAACACCAATATACTGTAGTGCATGGGAAACGGGAGCGCATTATATACGCGGCGACCACTCCAAAGAACCTTTATTCCTTTCCTATTGGCGGAATTTTGGTTATATCTGGACAGAAGTAGTCGATTGGAATGACCATACACCAACTCTTCGCATCTGCAGGGATACAAAGGTTCAACCTGATATGAGTCAACTTCTGGCAGAAGTATATAGTCAAGCGCATGTAGAAGACGTCATTTCCAAGAATGGCATACCGAGATGGTTGACCATCTTCCAATATCTTCACGGAGATACAACAAATCAGGATGATGATTTGTTTCGGCAACAGAAACTCTCTCTAGCCTGTAATCCTCCCAATTTGGATAGTTGTACAACAAAAGATATAATTAAACTTGCTCAAATGGGTCTCGTCGCGGTCAATGGCAACCACAATTCTTTCATTGAAAGTGTTGGACAAGACAACGAACACATGCCTGTCTACTCTTTTAATAAATTAGTGCGTGTTGAAGACGTTGTTGATCATCCTATCCGAACTACTCTCATATTAGATCCGCAGGGTGGTGAGACTGCCATCGTCTTCATATTAGGTAGAGCACATCTTATACGAAGGAAAACTCGCTCGCATGCTTGGTATCTGATAAACAGAGTAGGAATTGGTGGCAGTTTACAGCTCGAGCTGTGTAGTTTACAGCTCGAGCTGTGTGCCGAGCTGGGATATATTTTGACGGGACTCAAGAAGCCTGAGCTCGATTATGGATACGTGTCTGGAAAAACTGTGTATTTTCCTCAGTACTCGAAGGCTAAAGGAACTCAGAGGCTAGACGGTTACATAGGTCATCCCGAATGGGCGAGAGTGGACGGAGGGAAGTGAGGCAACTTGATGCACTTGGCAGTAAATAGTAATGTGGTGGTCGAATTTCCTAGCTGTATTCAATCACTCTCATTATAGGATGTTGATCGTGAAATGTCGTTCATTTTGCGTAGTGTTACTACCTTCAAGATTGAGAGCGGGCCTTTGGCAAGGTATATTGTGTGTAATAGACTCGTCCCAGCTAGCTTTGAAATCTAACATTACGTATTACCAAGCCTAACCCAACCCCTCTTACACATCACCCTTCTCCACACAACAGTCGATGCTTTAGCAGTTATCCAGATTATCACTCAAAACCCACTGATATATTACTCAACGTGCATTTGCTAGATTCTTGTGAAGATGAACTCACCTCAGCTACCTTCACCTCCATAAAAACCTCGAACTTCAGCGCAACGCTTGAATCAAGACCAACGCGTCCAAGTGAGTGTGAAAATGAAAATGACTGCTAAGACAAACAAAATCACATTTGCAGGCAAGAACCTTAGCCAGGGAGGTTTATTCCTACATAAGAAATTCTGAATGCCTGGGATTTACATATAGACAAGTTTGCTACACAACGAGTGTTGAAAATGTTGAGCCTCAGTTCTCCAGTGGCCAGCCCCTACCTCTCAGCAGTTCTCAATTTGATGAAATAGAACCTTTCATCGGCTTATCTTCGAAAAATCGTCAGATGTCCTACATTGAACTGGCATTTTTTGCATTCAACCACTTTGGCGTGAGCAAATTTGTGATTAAAAGAGAATTGAATAAGCAGGGATACGCATGTAGGATTGCCCGCCCGAAGCCTTTTCTCTCTTCAGTTAACAAACTGAAGATATTTGACTTTGCCAGGGGATACCTTCATTGGCAAAAGTAGCACTAGATGAGGGTCCTATGGTCTGATGAAACTTGGGCTCTTGATGACAGGCGTGGAAACTGTTGGGTTACAATTAAAGTCAGTTTTATTTATCTATTTCTAACAATTGAAGTTCTCTACAGCTAAATTTAGATTTAAGGTCAACGAAGCGTACCACAGCACGTGTCTCAGAAAATGTTCGAAAGAACGTTGGGTAGATGATTGGGTTTCTTTTTTGGACGGTTAAAGGGGCCTATCTTGTTCTAGGAGAAGAAATAGCGTTCTATTACTGTAGCTCGCTACTCTGAGAGGATAGTCCCTCTCATAGATAGTGTCAGGATTCGGAGTTATATCCTATGGAACTTAAGTGCCTGAGGCATGCTTATCCTAATTGTATTTTAATCGCCCAATTTCGCTTCGTGTTATTTCCTTTTCTTATGTATATAAATA
>JAATOF010004758.1:0-16981 GCA_013170925.1 Podosphaera leucotricha
CGGCCCATTAACTACCAATTTATGTTCAGCGTGCATGGACTCTGACACATGAACACAACAAGAACTATCTTATGGTGAGTCTAATAATTTAGCTAAACACTTCGTCGGGCTATCCTAGTTAATTAGTTCTAAAATTTTATGTACTTAACTAAGCTCGGACCCCATCGTTCGGCCACCCAAGTAAAATGTACCTTTTCGATTCAACACCACGTAGTCAGCGATATGATTATTAATTTCGAAATTGATTTCGCACTTACAATTATCCATGTTCTGATTCAACTATCATAGCCTTTTTTTCTAGAATTTTTACTCGCCTGGATCGTTCTTCTAGCCTCACCAGCTGAAATTTTTTCATTTACCACCACTACATTATCAAGAGCTGCAAACCCTTGATTTTGATTTATTTTTACCTGCTTTCGTGTCTGAATAGGCTTCAGGGTCTCCAGTTAGATTCTAATTCGCGAATTTTTTCTTGCTGCTCAGCTATGATAAGACTGGCCTTCTCAAGTGCCTTAGCACATTTTCCAAATCCAGTTCAGACGCTACGGGACAGAGATCCTGATGTTTGAATGAGCCGCTTAATTTTATACACATCTAGTGAGTTACTTGGAATCTGAATTATATCGCTGGATAGAGGTATGGCCCGAATCTGCTTTTGTGGAGTAGAAGTTTGGCCTAGGACCTGAGAAGTTGTAGGACGCTTTTTGTGTTGAATGGCACAAGATCAGATGCTTTCCAACCAGATCTAATGACTCTATCAGTAGTCAGTTTTCCTTGGAACAATTTTAGAGTTCGATGAATCGCTTCTTCTTGATGGGTGCAGAGTCATTGTAGGAGGAAAGATCCGAGACTTGTTTTCGGTAGTCTGACTTGATAACTGAGAATGGAGCCAAACCTAATGGTTGAAGGATATAGGAAGAGTGTGGGAGGAGAAAGAGAAGGTGAATTTTATGCTCCTTGCAAAAAATTATAAAATCGAGATCAATACGGCTGCCATGGCCGTCAAGTATCAAAATTTTTACTCCAGACTTATCGCATTCGAGGTCCAGCTATTCTCTGAAGCGGTATAGAGCCAGTCTGGTGGTTGGACCGGGAACCAAGTAGTCTGGAGGTGTTTTCCCTTTCCCTTGAAAATTACGAGACACTTTAATTTTTTGCCAGTCGCCGACACTATCTCGACAATTGATACACATTCGCGACTTTCTCGCGTTTTCACATAGGACTTTGTCTTTTTTAGAACTAGCCAGAACTGTAGTATTACTACAAACTCCTAATACTATCCCGGTTTCGCCATATTTTAAATGTCACTCAAGGCCTTGAGCCGGTCGCAGGTTGACCTGAACAAGTCAAAAAAGGCCCTGATCTCGGATTCTTTGGAGGCTTCGGCTCTATACAAGCATTAATCTTCCTACCAACAACAGTTTAATGCGAGGATTGCGACGTAGAAAGCTCAGTATCCAATCCTTTCTGAGTTTTTGGTGGTCTCCAATAACGACCAGAATTCGGGTGGCCATCTCTCAAGCTCGAGCATGGTTAGGAGGACATCCACGAGAACCCTGTTGCAATATCCATTCAGCAAGATATTCCTCTTGGTCCGAACTTAATCGCTGACGATGTTGTTGAGATATGCGTCGAGATGCTCTACCGTCTAATTTGCTTTAAATTATGCTTCTGAGGATCCCATGAGCAGCAACAGCCCTTTGGTTCGTAAAATGCCTTTTTCGAGATCATCGATCGCCGATTGAATAGTATCCCCGTAATTATTTATGAGATCTTGAAGTGACCAGCTACATTTTAACCAGGTGGCCGAACGATAGAGGTCCGACCTTATATTAGCCATGTAAATTGGTTCATGGTCCGAGAGAGAAAAAGGGTTTAGGCCTGGGACTTGAAGTAAGAAAAAGGGCTACACTGGAGATATTTATCATCACTAGCACAACGTGAAATAGTAAAACTGGAGTTAACCATAAAAATCATCCGACTAATTGAACGCCAACCTAATGTGCACTCGGCCTAACATGCATTCGGCTTAAAATTGACCTATGAACAATATAAAGATCTCGCTCAGCGAACCTTGGCAGCTAGCAGCTGCGGGTGACTCTCAGTTTCTCTGAAAAAATTGATGGACAACTTTTCAAGAGAAATCTTCTTTTCTAGAGGCAAAGTCTTAAAAGAAAATAATTTGCTGGAATATAGACGAGTTGAGTCTAAAAGAGGCAATAATTTTGGTCTTGGCTCTTTCCGCTATGAAAAGTATCTATGTAGATACATTAGATGCCCGCATCTAGATCACCACAATAAAGTGCATCTCATCCCTAGTTACGGAATGTTTATGAGAACGCTTCAAATATATTTTCTTTTTCTTTCCGCTCATTCAAGTCATTCAACATAGCCCCTCGGATTTTCGGTATTTAAATCTCTCAAGGCAGCTAGCATATCGACTTAAAATCGATCATTATAACATCGTACCAAATTTTAAAACAGCGTTGGAATGGCAAATATGAGACCCTTAAAGAATCTAGGTCATCAAGAATGTCGAAAATACTGACATATCTGACAAGATTTGACTTTTTCGAGACAAAAACTCAAAGTTCAGTGAGGTATCATGCCAGAAATTCATTGAAACAGCCGGACAAGAAGTCAGTTGATAAAAAATAGAAGAAAACTAATTAGGTAGAGACCCAACTAGAAGTAAACATAATTTATATGTAGATATATCTTTTAAAATGTGGAAGTTTGTATCTAGGTAGTGATTGATTAAAAATTACTGACGCTATACGAAGGCAGGAAAATTATTAAGTATTAAAATAAACTAGGGAGAATGACTACGCAAAGTATTTATTAGTACTAGAATGAGGGAAGATAGATTGATTTCAAATTTCACTAATTCTATTTATCCAACCAAAACCGTACTCTATTTATCAACAAGATAATCCTCTCTGCTAGCGATGGCCGCTAGGCTATATCGGCACTAATCGGATTGGCCCCATCTCCAACATTTAGTATCTCTTCACCAAGTATTGAGTTGAGTAGAGCTTTGTGTGGCTCCAGCTACTAATTTTGGAGAAAAACACCTTTAATTATTAATTAGTATTAGAAAGCTTTTCGTCCAGAGTTTTCTCCACACGTTTTTAGATGTAATATATATATACTTAAAGTGGGGATTTTTGGATTAATGGATATGTTCAGTTTCCAGGCCGTATTTTCCCTTAAATGATTCAGCTCAACGATTGGAACATTCTTAGTCAGATTTCATCTGCAGATACCATTCAAGTTTAACGCCAAACGAAGTAACTTCAGCCGTCAATAACCAATAAAGGGAAAGCCAGGAAAATTAATAGATAGCTGAGAATACCTATACCTTCGTCATCCTACGAGGAAGTGGGCAACGCGAGGGATGTGGCTTGAGGCACAAGTCGTATAGAGTACCAGAGTCTATATGAGAGAACGGTCCGGACGGTGCACTACTACACCATCCGACATCATTATATGGGAGAAAGGGGTCAATTTTGTTTAGGTAGGCGTAAAGAGAGGAGGATCTTTTAGGTTACATGATTACATGTACATGTAGTTCACTTTAGTTCAGTGTTATACACTTGTGCGAGGTTAAAACTGGTGATGTGAGGAACCAACTACCAATGATCTAATGCTGTAAAATTCAATTATTAATGTTGATGTTTCTTAGTGCAGCTACACACCAGTAGTTTTGATTTCCAAGAATTTGTAAGAACCCAACTATTTACCCAACTGAGATTGAGGCTCCAATCTCAGTATGCAATAATTATATGTAATAGTGTTAATAAAATTATAATTCATGTTACGTGTACATGTACATGTATTATCCAACTCTTTTTACTTTAAATTTAAGCGAAACTCTAAAAATTAAAGCCATTAAAATTTCAAGATTAACCCCCCTAAACCTAACTAGAAACACATGCTTAATGTACGGGCTGATTGTCCCGTATAATTATCGCCTTGGACAAAATCGATTGGTTGGACAAGGGCGTCTTAGACTTATATCACGTGAAGTAAAGAACCTTTTCTCCACAACAATCTTTACTCTGGCTCAATGTGCTGTCGATTTATTATACATATACATGTATAAACATGCAATCAAAACCCCTCTTGTCATCTCTGAAATAAGATTCTTCCGATATACCCGTTTTAGCAACTTGATCCTCTTAGCTGTTTCAACATTCCTCGCTCGTTTTCATTTTAGTGTAGGGACCTCTCGCTTCTTGCCTTCTTCGCTTTGTCGAAGATCTACTGGGCTTACCTGATCAGCTAAGACCCCTCAGGGATTTTACACGCATGTATATACTCGATAACCCTCTCGAATAACCCAAGACAACCTCTCTTTACAACCCCGCTCTCTTCTGCTGCCCTGCGAAGACTGTTTTGACGATGAATAAATTAGCAAATATGCGGCATTGGTCTGAGAGGATGGGTCCTGGATTTGGTATGTCAAGGCAGCCAAATTTAAACATGAGCGTTATGCCACCCCAACACAAGACGATACATGGGCCTTCACCAGCCCTTTCAAATGCGCCAGATTCACCAATACACTACTCATTCAACGTACCATTCGCTTCCGACCTTGCCGGACCAAACATAGAAGATATTCTCTATGCTACAAATGGTGCTGTAGAACGATGGACACATCCTGCCCATGCTCCAGACGATGTGCCTATTCACGAATTACCCGTACACGCTCAGAATGTCAGGATACTCAGAGAAATGTGTAATAATATTACGAACGGCCCACTACCCATCGAAGCATACGTCAAGTCATCAGAACCGAAACGGGTTAAAGGACAAGTCACCAACGTCTGCCTCTCTGGTAGTCCGGAACTAGTACATAAAAGCAGAGAAACAATTCTAAATGAGACTCCATTAGCTTTAGTGAGTTATTTTGAGCTAGTTATTCCATTTTACTGAGAGCAAGCAGCGATGTGCCATGGTTGATGTTAGTGGTGAGCTAATTATCAATGTCGAACAAACCGCCTTAAAATCAGCAGTAATTGATCATCTCGATTCTATTTCCGAGTTCTGTGGTGTCGACGTCTTCCTCCTTGGGCCAAAATTTGCATCTTTAGCCGACACTCAGAACCCAACCAGTGATGTAGGAAGAGATCAGAGATGGAGAGTTGCAATTTATGGAGATATGGAGAGCGCAGAACATGCAAAGACTAGAGTACTTATATTCATCGATAGACTTGTAAGCTATACCACTTTTATTGATGAAAGGCACTAAACTATCGTTACAGCTTGGTCGAGTTGTTGATGGCACTATGCTCGAGCTATCCCTCCACACTGTAATTTGCGGTCGATCAAGGAAAAATATTAAGCTGATCGAGTCAACGACAAATACAGCTATCTATTTTCCCCCACCGTTCTCACAAGTTTACAGGTATTGTCCGTCAGGAGCTCAGAGACGAAATCCAGAAGAAATATTTATCACTGGGGAGACCCCACAAAGCATCGCAATGGCCAAACAAAAAATACATGAATTAGTATCCCGAACAAGGGTCTTTATGAAAGACGCTGTCGTTTCAGCTGCAAAAATTGATGGTATTCTTTTGAGTAGATTAGACAAGGTCAGAAAGATTATGGAGACGAACGGTACATTCATACAATTCCCTGCTCTCGCTTCACAACGAGGAACAATACGAATTCAGGGGGTTGAAGGGCTACATGTCGAGCGCACCATACGCGACGTTATGACTCTGGTAAGACATTCTTTCTCTTGATTTTTTAACTAACTTTCAATAGACTGGACAATTTTACAGTGCATCATGGTGGATTGTTCAAGTAGACTCATCCCGCTTTCCTTCCCCAGCCGACATTCGAACCATGCTCTCTGATATATGTGCCAATTCAGATGCCGATGTTTCGTTTGATAAGCTCTTGTTTACCATTACAGGCTCAGACGATGCTGTTAAGGCCGCACTCATGGTTATTTCTGAAATAAAGTTTGTGACTCGATCTCAGTACCAGATCCGTGTTAAAATAGAGCTTGCTAATGAACACAAAGAATTTGTTAGCGGAAAGAAAAATGGAAAAATTAACAAAATTATGGGTCAGAGTAGCGTTCAAATTATATTCGATGGCTTTAACGAATATAATTTTAATATTGATGTCTGTGCCACCATCTACGATACCATGAAAACTGGTCTATCACTTGTGGAACAAGAAATGCCAGCTTCAATCTCTTTTCATGTTCCTGATCAGTATCACAAACGCATTATTGGTGTAGGAGGACAACACATCCAACGGATTATGAAGAAACATTCCGTGTTTGTAAAATTTTCCAATGCTATGGATCGTGGCGGAATTGGGCGTGAGGATGACGATATTAAAATTGACAATGTCATCTGTCGAACACCTGCCCGCAATGCACAAAATCTTGAGTTAGTCAAATCAGAAATTCTTGATATGGTTGATCAGCAGGATTCAGAATTCACGTCATCAACGGTCACTATTGATCGTCTTTATCATAGACATCTTATCGCACACCTCGGCCAATTGGAAGAATTGGAGAAAAAATGGAACTGCAAGATCACCTTCCCTAGTACTGAACAAGCTAGTGATGATGTCACGATATCTGGGCCAGAATGGCAAGTTCCTCAATGCGTCGATGAATTTTTAGGAATGGTTCCTGATAACCATGAGTTGGTCTTAGTGCGTACGCCTGAAATAATGAAATTCCTAGAATCCAACGAGTTTCAAACCGACCTGGTTCCTAAATTCAAGTCTCAATACGTGGTTGATGTCAAAGTTACAGAAAACGAACACGAAAAAACTGAGGATGGAAAGCGCACAGTAACTCTGTTATGGACCTTTACTCGAAATGTTGCTGGTGGAGTTAGGGACGCGATTGACTTTCTTCACGCAAACCTTGCCTCTGCTGGTATTGAGACTATTACCATTAAGGGTGCTATTCCGCGTCCTAAATCAGATTCTTTTGAGGACTCGCTTCCATATTTTGACTCTAAACTCCTTCAACATGCTCCTGCTCCTGTCACAACCGACTCTCCAACCAAATCATCTTTTAACGAAGACGTTGCTCGTGAGCGTAGCACAATCTTCGATAGGCTCAGAAAACCTGGTAGCATGTCTTCTATTTCTTCCTTTCTCGACCGGCGTAAAAATAGCTCCCAGTTACCAGCCAGCTCCTTTTTCAAAAATGGTGGATCGGGAAATGTTTCAAAGACTTCTTTAGTCTCCATTGAATCAACTCGTAGCTTCAATGCGGATCGTAACCCTTGGAACGACAGCGGCGTAAATTTATTGGATGAAGAAACGGCTCCATGGCCAACACGACATTTTCAAAATAGCAGTTGCAGTAGTTTTGATTACAAAAATTCGTATCAGCAATATCCGGGCGACATCACCCCTAGAAATGGCATGCGAGTCTCCACTGACAGTGGCCGTCCCTCAACCTCCAACTCAACCAACTCTGGATTCCCGGTGGCACCTTTCCGACCCTAAACCATTAATTGTGCTTTACATTTTTTCCTAAAGTCACTTTGTATTAAATGGCTGGATATATACCCTTGGCGCGAAAATACCCAACTTGCGAATTTTATATTTCTTCGCCTTCGTCTGATTTCTCCTTCTGCTATTTGCAAAACATGTTTGATGTTCTATCTCCTCAAAATGTGAGATATCACGATCAAGATTGTATTGCTGATGACTCTTTACGTCCTCATTCATCGTTGAAATGGGAATAGGGAAATACCAATTTGTTTAATCATGCTTTTAGCAGGCGTGTTGGCTTTATTTGGGAGTTTTTTTTTTCTTGATATCCACGGCTTTATGCCTTTTCTCTCCTGTATTTAAACGATTTCATTCGTTGAAGATTGATGCTTTTTTGATGGCTCTGAATGGTGATATGAAATGGTATGGTAAAAGATTCTTTTGGGTGCATGATGATATTTGTGAATATTTGAATGAAATAAAGGGCGGTATTCTGACGAAAATCTCACGAAAAATCGTAGCCAAACAATCAACTACAATTTTATGACTCATTTCTATTGATATAGAGTTTGAATTTTTGGGCTTGCGAGCATGCTTTCTTAAATCCAGTCTAGATAAAGACCTGCAAATCTGTGATTGAATAGAGAAATGTGTCTAAAAGTAACAAGCATAGGTCCTAACTAATTACCTTTTCTTTCACTGTCTCTAGTCTGATACATCGACACCAGTTATTTTAATCTTATAAGGTCTAAACAGTCGACGGTGTCTCATTACTTCAACGATCACTCTTCTAGAACGATGAAAGTCTGAACTTTCTGCCAGTATTGGTCAAAGTCCATCCAAGCTAATAAGTGCAGGGCTCGTAAATCTAATAAATGTGCACATGAGAGCCTCAATCACTAGAATTTCCTGTACTTCCTTACGACAATAAAGTGAGATGCTGTATTAGTAGAAAGTTGCACTCGTTCTCACGCCAAACTAGTGATTGAAATGTAGTAGAATCCCTTTCCAGAAACTCATGAGTTGGGACGATAGTACTCTGGTATGCAGACAACTTTGAAACCTGCATTCATTAGTATTGTATTAGCGTATTGGTTAATTACAATCCTCTTGAGATGAATTCTCACAGAGTGCATTGGTGCCAAGACGTAGATATTTAAATTCAGAAAGTCAATGCACATTACAGTGACGTAATTGACGAAGATCTGGAGCAAATCCCCTTCAGAATAAATCGGGAAATAGAACGGGATGGCCGTGCTGTGACATGCGTTGTAGATGGGTCGTCACGAAAATTAGGTGTCTGAGCTCCGATTGTGTAGGCCCCCCCTCTGATCGACTATAACATGTAATTAGTATCGAGGTAAACGTCATTCATTCTACCTAAGTAACTATTAGTCATATGTTTACTAATTGATCGCGAAGATTTCTGAGCAGACCAGACGCACATTTAATAATTAGCGCATTGGGCGCTGCAGTCATTGAGCACCAGGAAACTCATAGATTTCGAACATATCGATATTTTGACTGATCACTCACTAGATAGTGTATATGTACACCGATACCACTGTCTAGATTAGCAGGAGTTGGGACTTGCACCCCAACCTCAGCTGTAAGTGTCTGATTAAGGGAAAATCGAGACAAACAAGCCACGCGAACTCTACTCAGAGGAACAGCCCAGTTGACTAACTGCTGAGCCGTCCAATCCGAAGAGCCGGAGATAGTTACCACAGAGCAATTGCCTAAGCTTATCAGGATGTTCAGAAGTGTTATATACGAAAGAGAAATACTAGCCATCAACAAAAGTTTTGGCCGATGACCAGGATGGCTAGAATGTTTTCTTAGGGATGAATCAGGTCAACACGAAAAATATTTAAAGAATGGTCGCCTAAAAAAGATCTGCTCAGTCTAGGAGCTCTTCCATTATCGATAATAAAAAGCAATAGCTAGCAACGGGTATAGAGCCTCCTATCAAACGGTTCTAAAATCAGGCTATATTCCCATAGATATCCTAGCCTCTCGATTTAGCGTCACACTATCATGCTCACGGCTTCATAAGCATACAACTCAAAAGCTTCAGTCCCAACGGCAGATGAAGTAAGAAATTGTACCGGAAAGCATCGAAATACCTATTACATGCTGATGATTAAGCATGTCTTTGTCTATCTGCTAATTTGTAACAAGCGTTTAAGTAACTAAGACACAAGAGTCTCATTGAATTCGGATAGTGAACTTCTACCTCAAGTGGGATATGTGTTGAAGACACCAAGACTCTATCTGGGAGAGAAACTTGGACGATGCACCACTAGATCGCCAAACCTTGTATGTTTAGTTGAGGGGAAACGAAAGGCTTCTTAAATATTTGAGATTGATTGTCTCACATTAATGGTTGAAGGTAGGTAAGTTTCGTTAGATGTCTGATTTTTGAATAAAAAATCAAGGCATATTCTTAATCTTATACTGAATTATTTCACTGTTTGCCTCGTCACTGTTAGTTATATTCAGTGTTACTCAGCTTGCTACTGTTATTTATCATGAGAGATTTGTCAGATGTCTCATCACTAGGATTCATGTACAAGGCACTGAAACTAGGGGGGCTAATTTCCCGGATGCTTCATCACCATATATCCTCGAGAGGATCTTATCGCCTGAGTCCTGTTCTATACTCCTCTTGTTCCTGAGAAGCTAATATAGAATTAGCTAGTCAGAAATCCAAATCGCAGAATCATTCTCATAATAAGATCTAGAAGAATATTTTATTAAATAAATAAGATTATTAATTATCATGGTGGATCTCATCTCTATCAGCAATCGTATTACTAAGCACCACGTCTTCCACGATCATAGCTTTCACATTACTCTCATCATTAAACACTGATTACAATGAACTTTTTTCATACACCTTAGTGCATTTCGAAAATCTTGTCTTTCCACCAAGCCCTAGGGTGTACCAAGTTCGATCCTTTTTCTGTACAACGAGACCTGCTAGTTTGCATTCCTTATTCAAAACCACACGATGACGACCCGCTCTCTTCACTTTTGACACGTTAGTAAATTTCGACAAACAAGCGAATGTGAGGAACGAAGAGTAGACCAGTACAAAAAGTCAACTTACATCGAGAGTAGATACCTTTCCTCAAAATTGGAAAAACATATTGATTTCCCTTGACATTACGGAATTCGGCACCGGGACTCTTGGGTGAATAGATTTTTGGATACTTGGGTTTGATTAATTTCTTGGAATCGATCTTTCCACACGCCTTTTGCACAGTCTTCTGGATATGGTGGTTGTTATAGAAGGTGGTCCCACAGGTATAGCCAACCTCCACTAACTTGGCAGATTCAGGATAGTTATGTCTCTTCTCTAGTGAATCAAGTAGGTATCCAGAATCTACGGATTCAATGGTCTCCGTATGGTCACTTCTCTGGTTGAGTGCACCAGACGGAAGAGCTGAGACAATGGAGAGAGCAAGAGCGAGGACAGATCCATACGTAAAGGAACGCATATTGGTGGATAAGTAAATGGAACTATTAAGAGAGTGACTTGGAAGGTTAGACAGATTAGGATGATGAGTGAGGATGATGGCAACACGTCTATCTACATATACTTTTTGTCACCCGTGGCCAAGACACGAAGTTTTAATTGCAACTTCCTACATATTCAAATGATATTAAAACTTGTTAAGCCTTCTACTACTCACTGGAACTGTTTGATTAGCTTTGGTCTAAATCTATGTGTCTGTCGTTAAGCGAAGGAACAATTAGCGAGAGACTAGGATCCCGGGTGTCTCTGACTAGCCATCGCGGACGGACTTCCCTGTATCCCAGTACTTGAGAAATGCTCTAAAGTTTATCTCTATGGAGATAAGTCTTGTATATTATGCATGGATCATCGTCAATATAATGTACAAGACTTACCGCGACCAGGGGTAAGTTTTAGTTAGGACCGTGGGGAATGGATCGGTATCGGAAAATCGGTCGTGCCGAGCTTTAGGTGTAATATCAAGCTGAATGAACAGAATGATCCACACTCATTATTGAAGAATTGCCGGCATAATTATCCAATATCCACCGATATCGAAGTCTAGCAAATTAGAGAATCATAATTCAGTTTTAATCAGTTGTCTTCGGTATATCCGAATCTTCACCGGGCAGGGGGAGAAGACAGATAGAGAGGAATCCATCCATCTCTTCGCTGTGATTTGTCCCTTGATACGGCGGTGGAGCAGCTGGCGTGCAGCGACTTATGAAAATAAAACTCTGCTGGCCGTTGGAGAAGGAAGAGATTATTGTATGTGTCATGAGGAAATGTCTGTGTCTGAACCTCTATGTGGTTGCTGGGCGGGCAAACAGGGAGAGGCGCTAATTATTTTTATGGTGATTTCGTTGGACTGGGGCAAGACAAATTACCCGGCCAGGTAAGTCTTGTTTATTGCTTGGAGATCTCGTGGGGCTAAACTTTGGGCCTGTAATTATGGCAACGCAGTCTCGTGAGGTCGCGGTCGTGAAAAGGCATCAAGGACGCGGCTTTCAATTCATCGGACTTCATCCACTGATGAATGTCTCATCTTGGTCATGGCTCATTTCTTCTTTAATCTAGTCTGCGAATGATCTACCAAGAAAAATTTATGCTGGCTCTTTTTCTATCATTGAATGTTTGACGTCTCTAGGCTATAACACTCATGACGACAATGCATAAAACAGCTCGACGCTTGGAACATATATACCCAGATTTCAATTACAGAACCCTCTCAAGATTAATGCCTTGCAGCATATAACCTTACCCTTGAATACCTACTAAAGAGAAAAGCGAGAAAAACTTTTAGAAATCTGAGCATGCTTGTAATTTTACGGGCATACTCGCCATGAACTGACAGTTTTTTCCGAAATAATCTATTCTCAATCTTCTATGATACGCATTAGGAATTCTTGGTCCAGAAATGTATCACCTCATATCAACTCTAAGTGACGCGCTTTGATGTAGCTTTTAATGGTAATCCACCGAGGCAATCGATGCACGCCAGAATATGTAGTTGGCTAAATGACCAACCACATTCCTGCTGTAAGCAGAACCCGTGAATCCAGTATTTTGCGTTTCTGGTAGAAATTTTCTCCTTACCCCCAACATCTACCAGGCAAGGACGCGGCCAAAATAAGCTCGACTTCGAGGCGAGTGTTCCCTAGTTCATCCGGTCCCAGAATACGACCAGAGCCTCCGAAGTGATCTCATACAGGACTCCCAGAACAATCACTTCGTGCTACTGAAGAGTACAGCGAACTGCATCTTTTGACAGAAGCCTTGTTAATGTGAGGAAGAAAATCGATCAGTCTTAGAACTTATACGCCTCCGCTGCGTGCAATAACTAGAGAACTAAATCCCATGTTGCAATCGTCTACCTGAGATATGCCACACTGGAGAAAAATTCGATCATAGATTAACTTGCTTTGGTTTTTTTCCGCGGTTCGACTATGCTTTTCTCGCTGCTGTTTTTGCCCGCGGATGAGTCATTCAAAAGGTCAAAGCTGAGGGAAAATGTGGTTTATTGGCGTAACTTACAATAAATCGGTGAACTAAATGAAGAAGCCCGTCTCAGCTGAAAAAAATTGCCCTCGGCGTAACAAAGAGATGCTGACAATCACCTGGTGCTAAATCATTAGAATAATGAGACGCTGAGTTTTATGTGCAAAGTCGTAAAGGATTTATCATACCAACGGTTATCTGAAATTAATGTATTTCACAGCTTGCTGGATTCTGTCAGAAACTCAAAAACTTTATCTACCCAGGTACATCTCGATAAAGGTAAGAGTTGGAACCAATGTGAGCACTTCTTTTTTCTATGCGGCGATGCCATTCTGAGTCCTCATTAGATACCGAAGATGTTGGTATATTTCGCAGGAGTCATTCGTCTCGCTACCTTCCCTTATGACCGTATGACAACCTCAAAAATCGTAGAAGAATAGTACTTTTAGCTATCCACCGTAACTAAATTAAACCCAACTACTAAGTCATTTTGGATGTACGGGAATAAAAATATGTTTTATAGCTTTTGTTAGTGGGTGAAAAGAGAAGCTTATAAAAATTTTGAAATGCTTCTTGGCGTCTGTTGAATTTTCCTATTTGAGGGGCACTCTTTTATCTGTCATAGCAATCAGAGAAGCAGCTAAATTTGCAGACTTAAATGTAAATTTCGAATGAGAATACGCAAAGCGAATAGAGACTTCATGTCTGACCATCGCTATGCTTGCGCTCATGCGCCTGGATAAGAAACCCTGAGCAATCACCATCCCAGACGTTATTTCTCCTCCATATTTTCGGTCTACATCGACCGAAAAAAATGCATCAAGTAGTGCAGCGGAGCAATTTCACCTTTTTTCCTGCACGGCTCTCTGTGTTGTCAAGATATTTTCGAACATACGGTGTCCGGGCCGCGTCGGAGGGAAGGAGAGTACTAGTCGTCTCGTATAACGATCTCGCTTAGCACGAACCCTAATATTAGTAATATAATTTGATAATTTGACGATTCAATCAAGAACAATAAGCGAGATGATTATAAAGAGACTCCAAATAATGGCACCCAGTGCATCTTTTTCTCGGTTCGGTTGTGCTACGTTTAATTTGAACTACATACATCCTGTCGAAAGTATCGAGTCATAATGTAATAGGAGATGCTGGGTAATTATTAAAGATTTGATCCTGTACACGTACGTCTCTAAGAAATCCTCTCGACCAATGAATTAGTAAGAAACTCAAGCAAGGAATCGGTTATCAAAGAAGATTCCTTAGGAAGAAGATGCTTGATGGATGTTTAACATGAATCTATGGCATGAAAAGCTAGATTTAAATTTCATTTCCTTGACTTCCGGTGACGAAGTATATGTAGGTAAGCATGTTTTCGGTGACAATCATCCATCTATCTTTACCTTCTTCATCCATTTTCAACATCTCAGTCATTCTCTTAAGGTCTTTTTTGCTCTATTCACTGAAATGCGTTCCTTCACCATTGCTTCGATCTTTGCCCTTGCTCTCTCTGTTTCGGCCATTCAATCAACTCCATTAGATAAGCGATACGACACTATGGAAACGATAGAATCAGTAGATTCCGGATATCCAACTGACGCACTTGAGAAAAGACATTACCATGAAAAACATTCAAACTTGGTCGCGGTCGGTTATAAATGCGAATCTACCACTTATAGTCTAAAGCGCGTTGAAAAGGCCAAGCAAAAGGCATGTCGAAAAATAGATTCTTTCAAGCTTATAAAACGGAAGTATCCGAAAATCTACGAGCCCAAGAATTCGTCTGCCGAGTTTCGTGATGTCAAGGGAAATAAATACATGTTTCCTATGCTGAGGAAAGGTATCTACTCTCGCGGTAAGTCGAATTTCCTGCTAGTCGCATCCCCTTTCTCTTTCCACTATGTAAAAAATTTCTAACGTACGAAAAGCGAGAAGTGCCGGCCATCATCGCGTGATTGTCAGTAAGAACTCTAAGGAATGTGAATTGGCTGGCCTTGTCGTGCAAAGGAAGGTTTTCAAAGGCCTGTTGAGGAGGACTCGGTTCACGAAGTGTACCAAAGTCTATGAGAAAACTCCTTCCTATTAGAACTACTTGGGTGGATGGGAGAGGTCATCAAAGTCACAGTAGCTATTAGTTGACTTTATGGGACTGGTCGATGGCTAGTAGGCTTGCAAAATACGACTCCCAGCCTATGGAAGCAATCCTAGAAACGATCACCAAACTAGGATATTTGAGCTCAGTGAGGTGGCTATCCCGAGTCTAATGGTGCCCAAGTTGTAAGAGGCCACGATTTGATAGTTGGAGCTAAGCCGGGTCACGAGTTTGCATCAACATAATCTCTGCAATTATATGCAAAGTATCGAGCTGTAATTTTAGTCCCACAAAAATGTATGATAAAAAATTACATGTAATTTGAAATTGCGGATGCAATTATTAAGTTAATATTTCATCTCACTGGCTACCAGGTACCATTAAGTTACTTCGGCAATTAACTTAAGGACAGCAGAATAGTGAAATAATGAATTATAAAGCTGGACAATGAACTTAGCTGTTGATAATAAACCGATATACCCTTTCTATGCGCAGAAGAGGTCTACCGGGCTCATAACTATCACATCTTTTAGCTGGTTAGGAAGCTTTGAGATGTAGAAATATCAATAGAATATGAATGGAATATAAGTACTCGCTCACACAGGAACTTACACATATTTTATTTTTGAATATACTCTATTTGACAGCTCCTATGCGAGTACTTATATTCTATTCATATTCTATTTCTACATCTCAAAGCTTCCAAACCAGCTAAAAGGTTCGATATGGGCGATCCTTTCTGGAGGGGAAAAAATTTCATTCATCTACTGAAAGTCAAATTCCTCTCAAACATGGAATGCCCTCTTTGAGGCCAAAGTTAGAAGTCGGCAGTGCAGGACGACGTTCCTCATCGCAAGGCAGCCCAAAAGATGCAAGAGTTTAATGTGACAAATATATATCACAATGTGCTATCACTATTCTCTCCAGATCTCAATCTAATCGAAAACGTCTGGAATATGATGGAGGATTAAAACCAATTCAAACATCCAGACTTGGATCAGGGGAGGCAGCGGCGGTCATAAAGTGACATTCTCTGTAGTGTGATGAAGTCCTTGGATGAGGCAGTGGATCAGGATGATTTGGAACAACTACAAGAATCGATGCTGCAAAGAATCATAGCCAAGTATGAAGCTGGAGGTTCAACAACCAAAACTGACAAATTGCATTGATAATGGGATTGGTTAAATCTAGCGTGCATTTCTCAGCCTTGCGCAGCTATATTACAACAAGGATTACAGTTGTGTACACTATGCCCACGGTAAACGAAGCACCGCATGAATTATTACAGGGATTTAAGGTGTGTAAAATTTTCAGTCTAACCTAGTCGATACATGATCTCCCCCGAAAACTCCAGCGAAATTGAAGCACGAGTCTATTTTTATTTCTATTATAGGTTCTAAGCCTGATTAGTAAGTTCTAAGCGAATTATTTTGAATAAATTTTACACCAGAAAAGAACGCCAAAGTCGTTCACACGCGGCTCGTCATGTGGCCTCTGCTTTCCATTGCCTTAGATCCGGATACCCGAAATAAATGAAATATTTCGTTTTATTCCACACAGATTCGAATGGATTTAGGTCAGGCGAGCAGGGCGGCCATTTAATGAGTGATATTATCTTTTTACGAAATTAATGCATAGTGCGAGCTGCAGATTGTGAAGGTGCATTATCCTGTATGACCGACAGAAACTGTCTTAACCGCACCATGCCATCGATGAGGGACAGAATCTTCTGACAGCGTTGGTCGGAACCAGTTGATCCCCAATCTTCCTCCAAAAATAGATATAGTCCTTTTTCTGTCCCAGCGAAGCTCCCCCAAAATATCCAGCCCAGTCGCTTCCTGAAGGCATCCACTACATGTCAAACAGCTTTTAAATCAGAAAGTTGTGTGATCATC
>JAATOF010004763.1:0-12188 GCA_013170925.1 Podosphaera leucotricha
ACACTTTTGTGGAGAGCCTCAGCCCAATTCGTTAATGATCGTGCAGATACTTTCCATATTCATATGAAGATTGACCAGAGAAACCTCATGGGAGGAAAATTTAGCCCTGCCACCCTGTAAAGTATTTCATAATTATCCGTACAGACCACTATCTATTAATGGTAGTGATCTTCGCAGATCCTAGAAATTTACAATAATTAATCAATCCAGCACACACAAATTATCCTTATCAGGATTGAAAGATTAAATTTGTACCAATCATAATTTTTTATACAAGTCTTCTCTCAATATCTTTAACACTATTAGTGAATACTGGTCCACTAACGCTGTAAGTTTTTAATTTTAGCAGTTCTCACTGTAAGCTCATAACGTTGAATTTTCAGTTTTAAATTTTTCAGATGATTAAAGGCAGCAACCAGCAACAAGCCTTTTGTTGGCTCAAGTAGTGAAAGCTTTTCATAACACTAACCCAAGCCATCGCTAAATTCTATTTATTCAAGCAATTAATTTAGGTTAAATTGAAGTCTTGACAGCAGCAGCAGCAGTTATATGGTATATCTCGAATAACAGTCGGAAGTCGAATTCATGGAAGGAGTTGTCGTCGCCATTTTAAGTCCAGTCGTCTGAAGCTTACCGTCAGTGAAGAAAGAGCCCTCGTAAATCATCTTCCAGACCTCGACTCCCGTGGAAACCTGGCTCGAACACAACGCGTGGAAGAAATGGTGGATTTCTTACAAGCTTCTCGGGGGCAGCCTTCTGTTGGAGAAAATTGGGTATCGGACTTTACAAGCCGTCAATTAAAATTCATATCTAGATTCAATAGGATTTATAGTTATCAGAGTGCCCGATGTGAGGATCCAACTCGCATCAGAAGTTGGCTCAATCTGTTCGAAGAAACTAAAGTAAAGTATAACGTTCTGAAAGAAGATATATATACAACCTTGACAAAGCCGGTATTTTAGAAGGAATTCTATCTTCTTCAAGGGTTGTGACTAGTTTTGATAGGAGTATCCAACCATCCTGGTAATCGTAAATGGGTAACAATTATACAAGGCATTAACTCTACCGGTGGGACCACTCCTGCATTTATCATCTTCAAAGGTCATTTTCATATGACATCCTGGTTTGAAGATTCTGACCTCCATCTCGACTGGGTTATCGCACAAAGTGAAAATGGTTGGACAACAAAACAGCTCGGGCTGAAGTGGCTACAGCATTTTAATGAGCATACCAAGAGCCGCACAAATGGCACGTACCTTTTTTTGATTCAAGACGGTCGTGCTTCCCATTCAGCAGTGGAATTTCAACAGTATTGTCAAAAGAACAGTATAATAACTCTTTTGAGTGCCATCTCACTCATCACATATTCTCCAACCATTAGATGCTGAGCTTCAGGTAAATGGAAAGATAAATCGCCAAAAATAAATCAGTATCCTGGATAAAAATTAAACTCCTAGTGGGGAGGCAACACGTCTATGATGAGATATTACCCTGTGGTCTAGTTAGTTTTCCAGCAGGATCACGATCCTAAACATACATCCTGAGCCGCACAAGCATATCTAGACTCTAAAGGTTTCCAATGTTTGGATTAGTTCGCTTAAATCTCTATATTTGAATCCGATTGAGCACCCCCAAGGTAAGAAGAGGAGACTGAGGCGATATGCAGTATCCCCTGGAGGAGTCGGGGAATTAAGGTAAAGATTCGAGAAGGAATGGCCGAATAAGCTAGATAGTGCTTTCCAGAATCTTATAACATCAATTTTGAGACGGATTGAGGCTGTTATAGCGGCGGAGGGTGGTAACACGAGGTATAAACAAAAATATAGTGTCATATGCTTATTCATCTTCTTCCAATCATTGTAATTTGTGCAGATATTGTCACATCTCGATACTCTGTATATGTAACTAGAAGATACTAACTTAATGTGTATTTTCATCCCAGTTTTTGAAAACTTCTATGGTGTTATTCGGTCATTCGCATAGTATACATGCATGTATAGGGAAACAATAAGTCCATCATTTAAGATATTGCAGAGTATATAATTTCTATCGAGCTATAAAGCGTATTTTAAGTTTAGATACTTGGATCTGACGACTGAACTTATATGGCTTAGATTTCCACAATATCGGAGCGTATGCATGAGGGCTTTGGTATTGTCAACAGCTTTGTTACTTATGTTGATAGCGTGTTCCCTGGTAAAGAATAATCCTCAAGGGATCCTAGTAAGTGGCAGAGAAATCTTTGAGATAGAAGCCAAGTTCTATTAAAGAGAACGATTGAGTGTCCCCCACCCTGATGGAATACGACGTCTTGGTGAATGTTTGCAGTCGGCAGTGAGTAAGGTTAAAGGGATTAATTTTGCCAGCTTGCTCTACTGAAGTGCGTCAAAAAAGGTCTGTTGACATAGAATTCTTTGACGTTACTTTGCCGTAATTTTGCTTAATTTTATCTTATTTCTCTAATTAATCATGGATATATGTAATCAAATATTGGAACTCTGAGGAAGAGGCATTCAAAAAAAAATTAATTTCGAAGTTCTACAATCTACAGTCAATGTAACTACAGGATAATGTTTAGTAATTCGCGAGTGTAATAGGCTGTGGCGTAAATTATTGTTTGCAACGACATCTACGCAAATCTGGAAGGGCTTAATGAGATACTATCATTTTCAGAGAATACCATTCCAATAACATGCTTTTCTTCAGGTTAGTTCCCAAACCATCCTACTACTTTACCAACTTATGATTTCACTAACTTCTCTGAATTAGTTTTTTCAAGACCCTGGTTGACCATGAAGTTACGGTCGAACTCAAGAACGACATTCAAATTAAAGGTACTCTCAAATCTGTCGACCAATATTTAAATATCAAGCTTGATGATATTCAAGTTGTTGAAGATCTGAAGCACCCTCATCTTGTCAGTCAATTAGCTCTTGTAGTAACAAAAGAAACATCGTTAACAAAATCTTGAGAACAGTCATCGGTGAAAAATGTCTTCATAAGGGGTAGTGTGGTACGATACGTACACTTGCCAGGTGCGGCGGTAGATACTGCATTACTGGAAGACGGTCAATACTAGCTCCAACTCTCTAATTTATTACTACAGCTGCTAATTTCGCTATAGCTACAAGAAGGGAGGCAGCTAATCAAGCAACCAAATCAAAGTGAGCGTTTCGCATTACTACGCCTGAAGTTGATAGGATTGATTAGAAGTGCATGGAGGTAAACTCGATTCCGAAAGTACATACTTGCCATTCGTTCTCAAAGCTGATTTATTTCCACCAAAGAACAGGCATTCATCTATCAGAATATGTATTTACGGTTTCAGCAACACTTTTCCGAGGTGCTTTAGCACACTTTAGATACCTCCACATCAGAAATTCAGAATTCTCCCTCATAGATAATGTCTTTCCCTATGATACCGCTCGCAGAGCTCATAACACATGACGATAAATACTCTTTAGAGTCTCATGAGACATTAGTCACATGATCGTATATGGGAGGTGTATCAAAGCTATTCGGATTTGTGATTGAATCAAAAAAGGGGGCCACAAAGAGGGTGCAGTGTTAGAAATTTAGTTCATTTAATATGAACGGCGTTACGAAGGATTCCATGTACCCATGTGAGTTAGCTAAACATGTCCCCAGACACATCAACTTAATTTCATGTTCAACCATCAGAACACTTTGTTACAGGGCCATAATCATCGTGAAAAACTCGGCTTTTGGCCAAATATAGCCATTCGCTTAAAGACGCGCCTAAGCGCTATTGATTTCTACATGTAGTTCTCTAGAAATTTCTGGAAAGACGACGAGGCTCTATCGAATCTCTTTGGGCTTCATAGAAATAGAGCGAAGAGATCAAATAGAACCATCCAGAGCTTCAGAGAGGTCCTTGAGATGTGTATAAGTGTTACACGGTTTATCCTTAAAGATTCTTTAGTTAACAGAACATAAACTTATTTGTGCTGTCATAACCTTGTCAATCCTCTTACATTCTTCAAGAGAATGACTTCATTCCAATTATCATATTTGCTTCGCTCTTTCCGCTATATTTTTTTTCTGATTCAATAATCGATGCTACATTAGAAGCACTAATTTGAATAGGATTCACTCCTCTTGCTTCTGATAACTATACGCATCGACATGAGCAATTAGGCATCTTGATAATTACCTATGTGGATGATTTCCTTATTTTTGGCAAAAAAATTAACTATACCAAAAGCCTAAAGGCAAAAGGCAAAATTTGCAAGAGTTTCAGCTTGAAGATCTCTGATGTTCGAATAATTAGAGACCACCCCCTGAAAAGAATCTAACTCAAGATGCGTACGCTCGCCAAGTCCTTTAGAGATTTGGGCTTGAAAATTGTCAACCAGCTGATACTCCTATGGTTGCTGGATTTGAGACGTTTCTGGCTCCGTATGATGTGTCGCAACAGCAGCTGGAGTAAAAGAATATCAGTCGAAAAAAATCAGCTCACTGCTCTATCTGGCACTCCATACACGTCCAGATATAGCGTTCGCATCCTTTGTTTTCCCACGGTATTTATCAAATCCATCTCAACATCTAAAGGGTGTGAATAGAATACTTCATTATTTAAACGGTACCAAAAACCTTGGTATCACGTATGATGGAAATAGCTCTCACGGTGAGCTACATGGGTATTATGACTCCGACTGGGGCGGGGATGGAGGCACTCGCTGATCCACTGGTGGCAGCATAATTTTTCTTACTGGAGTGATCTCTGCTTCCTCTAAAAGTCAATCCACTATGTCGCTTTTAACGACCGAAGCCGAGTACTACGCATACACTTCCTATGTTTGAGATGTTATAGATACAAATCATGTCACAAATGCAGTTTGCTGGAAAGGACATAGTTTCAATGCGAGTATACCAGACAACTAAAGCAGCCATGTGACTTTTCGAGAAAATTAAGGTAAATGATGCTGTGCATGATACAGCGAGAATAAAATCTCTGTAAGAATAGAACCATTGAGAAAACGAGGCTGTCTAAAATACAACTAGAATAATGGACTCCGTAAAGATAAAGTCAAGACGCTTTGTACTGTAAAGCAGTTGTGAAAAAGTTGAATCTCTCCTACTCTCTTGATCTCATCCAAAAATCAATGACTAAATTACAGAATATTTATACAGCAGCCACGCCCTCGACAATAACCCTGAACTGATCAATAAACCAGGCATATAGATATCAGGCATCACTTTATACGTGAGCGCTAAGAAGTAGGTCGAGATCCACGATACATATCCACTCATGATATGGCAGCAGATGGCTCAACAAAGCGAAGCCACTCTCACATGAGAAACATCCCAAGTTTTTGGAGATGGTCAATCTGAGGACAATGAAGATGACTTGGGGGGATACATGGACCTCAGATTGAAGGGGTTTGTTGAAGTATCAACCTTCAGTCTGTGGATGCATGTGACAGTTTGGTAATACAGGCAACCACGGCCGGCAGCTCACCTATATCCTTGCTTAATTTACAAGCCTAGATTCCTATTTGGTAAAGAATAGAAAAATAATCATCACCATGATAATATGAACCTTTCCCCGAGCTCCCGCGAGAATTATGTAGCAGGGTATAGTTTCACCTGTTAAACGTGAAGGCTAAAGTTGAAAAGATGGAAAATGTATGGTCGTACTCGGAAATTCCTCACCATAGAAAATAATAATATAGCCAGTGAGGAAAAAAAGGCAGATATTTTCCCGTCGAAGTACACGTAGTTTGATTTTAACTGACAAAGTTTTATTGTAACGACGTAGTTGTCAATGTTAGGGAGAATCAACCATTTGGCAAATCTAATATTTCCGAGAGAATGCCGTCCAACCCTAAGCCTGTTTGGTAATTAAACGGAGACGCAAACGTTGGGGCCGTTCTGAAGTATCGTAAGTTGGCGTGTCAGCCGCTATCTGGAGTCAATACTAGGCGGTCACGCTCAGAGCTCTAGCAATGACGCAACCACAAGAGAGGCATGGTATGGTTGGTCATGACTAATTATCACTGATTTAGTATAGCGTGGAATAAGGCTGAGTGAGCCATGCATGGTGTTACCAGAGTAATTCTGATCTAAAGAACACAATGGTCAGAAAGATAGAAGAGTCTCCCCTCGATAGTAAGAATCATGCCATATTCACCATCTTTTGAGCACCTCCACCCGTTCGCGAACGGGCTACTAGAGTTGGGTTAGCATCTCTTCTAATGAGTTGATCCACAAAACTTTCCGATTTTGATCTGATTTTGAATCCCTTGCGAATCTCCGCAGGATTCGAAAAACAAGTCTTCGGAGAATATTCGGGAATCAGTCCATGGCTGAATTTCCTGACGTGGGAGACGCTGAAGGTGATCCTGGAATAGACTCGATGGTCGATGACAAACAGTATTGAAAAATCCTATCAAGGAGGAACTTCAATTTTATCATAACTGTGAATGATATGTCTGCAATTGAGAAACCAGCTTACTTTTTTTCATTTGAGGGAAAAACTTTGCAGAGTCAGACCCAGTTTCACATCGGTTCTATTATCTCATGCTTACTTTGTACCATGTATAATATGTTTCTGGCTGAATGTTTTATATCTTAAGCAATGTTGTAAATTGAGACAATTGGTTCCGTCGGAAAATACCTTCATATTAAGAACGTTTTCAGAATAACCCCGAGCAAGACCTGTCTAAAACTACGTAAGACTTCTGGATGTATGTTTTGATAAAACATAAAAAAATATTATAGTTTCCGCACAATCATTATTCATTCTACAAGGTCTTTCGGCTAACGTCGTCACCTAGACTAGGTACTTTCTGTGTTTTTAGTCAGTCCATTCCGGATTTTTAACACGCTATCCACTATAACGGCGTCTATGCCTTGATTTACTTGTTGCTAGCCCCAATGTTAACTAGGCTTGGAAAAGAGTTTTGGGATAACTTACCTGAACTTTAGCCGGGTCGTTGTTGAACGTCCCATAGCTCACACAGACAAGTCCATTCTCTTTGACTACCTTAACTAGGCTAGGACTATTACACAATGGTTCCGCTGCACTAACGATGCCTAGTAGATTCCATCGACTAGCAAATCGGATGGCTTCATGTAAGCTACTAGCCCGAATATCGCTGACAGGATTTGTTCCCGCATCAGTTAAAAAGAGAATCGGTATACTCGGCTGTTTAAAGCTTAAAAGCAGACATATTTCTGGATTGAAACTACTGAAGATAATCTTGCGTTTCTTGCCCAGATCATAGACTTTTGTGAGAACAGTATCCACAAAGCTGTTGAGCTCTACGACGTATGTGTCCATCTCAAGGTCTTCAGACTCATACAGCATAGGATATTTCATCTCAATATTAAAGCCCACATCCTCCGGAAGTTTGATGAACATTTCCTCAAGCGTCGTAAAGGGTGCTTGGATAAAATTGCCGCGTGAATTAGCCTTGTATCCTTTCTGTTTAAAGTCACGAGTGTGCTTCATCCTTTCGGGCATGTTTGATTCGGGAACTGAGTGGCTTAAAGACCGAGATCTTTGGCGTTCTAAGCCTCTATTAATTTTGAAATTAGCAGAGATTGAGCCATCCTTTGGTAAGGTGGGTGAATCGAAAGACTGTGGCATTTTATCATTAACGTGAAGAAATTGTTCCAACGTTAATGTGTGCACAGGAGCGTCAATTCCAGTCTCGCTAACAAGAAAATCATGATAAATTACTGGAACGTGATCTTTCGTGAGCTGAACATCAAACTCGACATAATTCGCTCCAAGGCTTGCAGCTGCTATAAAGGACTGCAAGGTATTTTCTCCTAACTGTAAAGACTTTTTGGAGTTCACATTTTTTCCGAGACCACGGTGACCAATGAGCATAGGTGTGGACATTTCCTTCCAATAAGTTTGCTTTGTATTGATGCTCATATTTGGATGAGAGAAGGGAGTGATGATAAGAAAGTTAAAATTCACAATGCCGATAACTTCAAGATTAGTACCTAATATTGGAACACTTAGATCTCCTCTAAGGTTCATACGCTTCGAATCGACAGCTTGCTTTATACTCGACAATAAAGCAACACCACGGCCAACTTTATCCTTCTGGCTACCGGAGTATTTAGGAACAATATCAAAGTAAAGCTTGACTTTTGATGCATCAGAAGTCGTGAATACTATAGGTTCTGTGGAAATTTTTTCATGGGCTGGAAGATCAACTATCACCGGCTCACCCTGTGCGCCCTCAGGACTGATAATTACAGAAAGAGCAGTGTCTAGTAGGGTTGAGTGTGCCTGTGAAATTGGGATTTTTTCAAGTTTAATTGCTGGAATCTTTTTTCTCATATCCGTAGATCCTAAACTTACAAGGATCATGCTATCGTTTGTCAGGAATCGATGACCAAATGTTTTAACAGGCTCGACTGAAGTAGAGTTATGATGTAGAGAGCTTGATGCATCCACTGATAATAAGTTAGGAGGGGATGGAGCTGTATTACCAGTAGAAGATTGAAAGACTTGTTTCTCTTCATCAAAACTCGATAGAGCAGTCGCTAATATCCTGGCTATCGCCATATGACCTCGTAATGCTGCGTGCTCCTTAGCAGTCCAGCCCGAGGCGTCAGGTCTTTTGAGATCTACTCCCGCTTGGATGAGAAGCTCGACAATTGACAAATGTCCATCAACGCATGCAACATGTAGAGGTGTCCAAGAAAACTTGTTCTCAACAACTTCAGAGTCGGCTTTTCGTTGGAGTAGTTCTTCCGCACAGTCGCTATGACCAAATCTTGCGGCGATATGTAAAGCAGTCTCACCTGTCGCATCCTGCTGGTTAATATCTGCACCGGCATCCAAAAGTAGCTTTAAGATTGCTATGAAATTCAGCTTTGTAGCCAAAGCAAGCACTGTTGAGGATTCTGAAAAAATTCTGCATGTAGAGACTTCCTTATCAGCGCAACCATTATTACTTTTGCAATTAAGGAGAGTTTTAGTCGTTAAAGGATGACCCCCGAGAATGCTGAGATGAAGTGGCGCGAGCCCATGGTTATCCTGCCACTCAGGAGAATCTATACCATGCTCAAGGTTAAGTAAATTCCACTCTCGCATATATTTCATAATCAATTCACAAATAACAACAAGACCAGATTGTGCCGCATAATGTAATGGTATACGTCCATACGCATCTTTCAAGTTGAGTGCGACGTAATGGTCAGATTTCATGCTATTTAAAACATGGTTGAGTAACTCTGCATTTTTATTATCGAGGTTTAACTGATCACACTCTGACAATGGTCTGCTCCTGATAGGACTAAATTCTGGAATAGAGGCGGGTGTTAAATAATGCATGTCATCGGTCGATTCTATAGATATTGTTGGCGCGGCTTCAAGGTTCCCTTCTAGGATAGATGATGCCCGAACGATAAAGATGACCAATCGGTGGACACAGTTTCGCTGATATATGTCATCTGGTTCATCTAGACTTTTTATTTTTCCAAGAAAGTACTTGATTGACTGCAATGACTTGGATGAAATAGCTCGTTGCAAAAGATCAATAAAAATCTTCTGTATTTCTGGGCTATCAAAGTTGATCATCGCTTCTCGCAATGATTTTTCCACAGTTATGGCATCATCAATTTTGATAGCCTGATCTACGACGTCTAGGAGATGATCAGGAAAGTGTACTGTCTTTTTTGATAATGCCCTTGTCACTGGTCGAGGTTGTGCTTGAATGGAGTGAGTATTGCGATTGCCTTTGATCTCTCCAAGAATCGAAAGCCATTCATTAATATCTGTTATCATCGCCAAGAGATCGGCATCTGTAGCAAAATGCCTCTGATCTACCCGAGAGGCAATATATCGCTGCTGGGTGTGGTTGTTAGGAATTCTTTTGTCGACCTTCTTTGTTATCTTTACAAATCCTCTTCGGTTGACTTCACCGAACCACTGAAGCTTCCGGAGTTGTCCCCGAAGCTCAAGAAGGGCTTTGATAAGGTCATCAGCTTCGATTCGGTCCATAGATTCCGCGGCCTGTGTAGAGAAACCATATCGCTCTTGTAACAACTTCAGTCGTCGAGAAGCATCAAAATATTTTTTATTGTAAAAATCGTCTACATCCTCTAAATTTCTGTCGAGATAGAAAAATAGCTCTGATGTATCAATCTTAGACAGTTCCTTTTGAAATGATGAGGGGACTAATGTTACCTACCAGCTAGGTCAGATTCCTCGCCAGATTCTGCGGTCACCACGGCACAATGAATCAATTTTTTCAGCCCCTTGTAGTTGATGTAATTCGCTGACCACTCCGGGACTTGGTTGCGTGGCAAGCTGCTCGCTTCATGTTTAGAAAATTACTGGAGTCTACCTCCAAAACAAACTCACTTGCATCCAAATTTCATTGTTGTATACACTAAGCCGTTATTTTTTATTTACTAAAATCGATCTGTCGCTGTGAAGAATCTTTTGGTTAAATGTCAGACGTGTCTTGAGCTGCTATATTGGTAGACTTTATTAATCAAACATGGACAAAGCAAAGCCAGGAACATGATCCAGCCACGAGTTATTCACATAACAAATACAGCATCCGACGTCTGCTTACGCTCTATATATTGCTTTTGATTTACGGCACAGATACTTTCCGCTGTTGTGTTCGCTCCACTTGTCGAACGTCAACAACTCATGATCCTGGCAGAGCTATAGATGGTTACAGTGGGTTTTACGGCTACGATACCAAACCGTGTCCGCTAAATTTGTGGTTCAAGTTCAAAGCACTACATGTAAGTAATTAGAAGTACACTTCAGCCATACAAATACTAGCATCTCTCTTACGATAAGTTATGGTGCAATCAGAGGGTATTCAATACATTGGACTAGATGTTTGATTGTTTTAGTACTAGAAACACTTCAAAGAGATACTTGAGACTTGGGATGTCCTTACGATCTGATTGCAATTCATCATACCATACATTGATTGACCTTAATCCACTTTTTAGGAAGCCGTTGTGTAACATACTAACACGTAGGAAGTTCAAACACTAATTGGTCATCTCCCCGGTGGATCAACAACTAAAGTGCTCGAGCGAGAGGCCACAACCAATGACACAACTATACGTTAGGTTGATAATTATTACTTACACTGCATTGCACTGACGGAAATCCCTCGACTTTTCCTATTGAGAACAGGCCCCAATTGGAGCAAGTCAATCCTACGAGGTTAAAATGTATTTTAGTAGTTAAGTTCCGTGCGTCATCTCTGTAATTATATTAATGTAACAGGAGATCACAGGGTATATCTCCTTCAACTAAGATAAAAACACATTTAAAAAACAAACAGCGCTTTGCTCCACCTCTTCATCTCTACTGACAATTTGGTTCTTCCAGCTGGGGGTACCCTGAGGAGAGAAAATTCTTCAATGGAATTAGTACGGTTGGAGCTACCATTTTGGTACGTGATAATATTCTACTTGTTGAGCTATAGGTTTAAGCAGCGGCAGAAATTAGAATTCTTAATTTTTTCGATGGATCTCCTTAAACAGTCAATCATGGCATTGAAAATACTTTCAAATTACTGAGCTGCAGATCGACAAAAGCTCTGCACAAGTCAGGCTCTATCTATAACAAGAAATCTCTATGATGAAGTACTGGAAGACACTCCATTCGAAAAATATGATGATTCATGGGGAATATTAATTACTCCTATCACTCTCTATTTTCAGCCTTTGCATTTGATACACACCTTCTCAAACTAGTCCGCCAATACCAGACGACGGGAGCATAAAGCAGTAGCCTGGGACAAGGATGCTGCTAAATGAGCAGAAGTAGTAACCGACGTTGCTTCGGAGAATGTTCCAATAGCTTCTAAATGCTGATACTGAATGGATAGAGAACTTTTACCAAGTCTCTAAGTCTGTAACATGGAAATTGAACAGGCTCAATCTGTCTCGTTAAGTATAGAGAAATGCTATATTAATTTACTTACCAGAGCTTCTTCATAAGGCCAACGCTAAATTTGTTCCTAAATCTTGGACATTAAATGGACAAATATAAATATCAATTAAGTTGTATATCCTTATTGAAATAATCACTAGCACGAATGCCGTGTCTTTGCCGTTTGCGTGTTTGATGGTTGAATAAGTTTACAGGCAGCAGTATATAAAAAAAAGGCTGACATTAGATTGATTGATTGATTGATTGATTGGTTCATTACGTATCAGGC
>JAATOF010004768.1:0-10616 GCA_013170925.1 Podosphaera leucotricha
GACTCCAGCAGGCCCTACCTTACTGAGGGAAGCTATATTGATGACGGTGGCATGTCTGGATAACCCAAGGTTTTTTGAAATGTTTCCCTTGGGTGAGTTTCACGGATGGTAAAGTTCGATAGGGGTGAAGGAAAAGCTGCCTATCACAGCCGTTGTGTTACTTGCAAATGATATCCGAGGCATGATGTTCATCACAACTATATCATTATTGTAGCTGACTGAAGTCGACACCTGCGTGGGCCTCTAAGGCGCCAGATCGGGTATAAGAAATCAAAAAAAAAATAAATAAATGCAGTCAGGTACAAGGGCTGTGACAAAGAATTGTCATGTGACAGGGGTATTTGTTTATAGCAAAGTGCTCGTTTAACTCGTACATATAAAAATACTTTCTGCTACAAGGTTCAAGTTTTTGCTGCGCACACTAAATTTTGCAACGAATCATTAGTTCTTGCTTGCCTTATGATGGCCACCTCATTTCCTGGCAAGCTTGTGGAAGGAATAATAGACAAATGCTGTTAGTTTTAAAAAGTCAGATGGAGTCAATCAAGACATTACTGCTGTGTAGGTTGGTTATCAACATCGGCCATCCCACGATCCGACTTCGTATCAGGTCAAAATATCCTCTTTTGCCATTTAAGATCAAGAGAATTGGATAACATTCCCTGAAGTAATGTAGAGCTAGTAAGGTTGTTTTTGAGGGTTTTACCCTTGAAGATTATTGAACGGCTCAGTTTCTCGCCCATAGAAGAGATGATCTTCTGGCTCGAAACCCACTCACGCGATTCTGGGCATTTCATATTCCGAGCATCTGCAAAGACCTCGACTAGACCCGCAATTTTTTATGTGTGGTCCGTGCGGGCCCGCTTTTAAAATACAAATGCAATATCGTTATAAGAGCAAATTGTACTAACTTTCGATGTAAGAACCCTGTAATATCGTAATAAGCGTATGTTTGAATGGAAAGGAAAGAAGCCTGCTGGAGGAGAGTCAGCTTTCTCCCGCTTCAAGTGGGCATGTGTCCAGCCAGGCTACTCAGGCGGCTCTATTTAGAGGGTACGACATGCAAGGTGTACCATTCCCTCAGTAAAAAATATTATGCTATGGTTTTATCGTCTACATGATCTTCATGATCATGATCAAGGCAGATATACTCTATGATTTTGAACCCTCAAAGAGCCCCATCCAGCAAACCCCCATTGGCGCCCTAGCATCATCAGCACCTAATGTGAGATCAGCATGTTCGAGTCAATGCTTTAATCATTATGAGCTATGCTCTGGAGCAAATTTCTGACATATTTGGAATTACTCGAAGACAAGTTGGATATTGATTCTCGCGCTACCAAAAACTACTGCGACAGGACGTCAAGGCCACCGCCCAACTCTGACAAATGAGCAGGTGGACATTACAAAAATCCACACTAAATTATCTCACAAATCTCACGTGCTGGGAAAGTATAGGCTGAAGAGTATCTCCTCTGGAAATTCAATCAGTAGAAAGATATCCTTTGGACCGATGAAACCTAAGTCACAGGTTGCTCTCATAGAAAAAATTGGTTGCGAGATAGTTCAATATCATTAGTATGTAGAAGTGAAAAGCTTAATTTCTTAGCATTTATTCTAGAAGAAAGAGCAGAAGACCACAAAATGAGCTACTCGAATAGAGTGTTTCTCGTTGAAGGCTGGGTAAAGATGAATCTACTTTTTTCCATGTTTAAGACAATACGACTACTCATTCAGCGGCGTTGACGATTAATGAGTCCTGATCAGGATACCCAAAAAATTGTATTTTAGGCAGTTACAGACCCTGGAATCGACCTCTTTCAGTATCCTCAATTCTGGAGTTTTATCGAGACAAAATTACGGATCGATGCCAATGCTATCAGCAGTGAAGAAGAGAGGCTATGCTACAGTTTTAGACGCCTGACGGACGTACGTTGCATTACATAAGATTCACCCTTGGATAAAGATTTCACGACCTTGGAATTTCTTGATCGGCCAGACAAAGCATTCGGTGACCCCAAAAAATTACGAAAGCCACCAATAAATTAAATCCGATCCAACCAGGAAATTACAGCTTCTGAGAGTTCCTGCAAGGCTTCGAGTAGACCCTCTTAGAAGCACAAGCTTGGGAATGTACATATGAAGCGAAGAAAGGTTACCTCCAGGCAGCACTAAGCTTAGATATCATAGATTGCCTAGTATTTCAAGCTAAGTCTAGAATTTATAATGATCTCGTTGCCCAGCTTCGTACCACATCCTATATGATGGAATTGTGAAGGCATGGGATATTAGAAAATCTCAAAAATCGTCAACCATATGATCTGGGAACCGACCCGACTAGTCCATTTCTCAGCCGCCCAATGGAATTTTAACTGACTTATGAACAGAAATCCACGAGTGTGTGCTACATGGATATCACAAGAAGAGAAAGATCGAAGAACATCCGGAGAACTATGTATTTGATGCGAGAGCCGAGACCATGTCATCAAAAAATACTCACTAATACGAGCATTGAACTCAATTCGACAGAATCAAAACCAGTTCTTACAGTCAATGGTATCAGCGTCGAGGGTCACGAGTTTGGGCAATGATGAGAGTGATACGGGGAAAGAATAGCCTCTGACAAAAATCGTAGTAAGTGGCTCGAAAAGTATAATCTGGAGAAGAATTAGAAGAAGTGCTGAGAGTGGATGGATGGCCAGCTTTTTTTATTTCAGATTTAGTTAAAAGAACCAAGTTTGCCAATATGATTGACTATGATAAGCTGACGCGAATTGAAACAGACTCCTCCGGATGGTGCGTTAGAGGTATTAAGTGACAAAAGGCTGTAGGTCCCATGTGCTTTTATTCTAGACAAAATAATCCTGTGGAATTTAATTATGAGATCTACGATAAGAAGAGGCTCGCAATCATTCGCCGTTTGGAAGAATAGGGTGCAGAAATCCAGGGAGTGAAAGGACTTGAAATATGGCTCTTAATTCTCTCTCACTATAATTTCCGGTTAGTGCGAATAAAATAGACGTGCCGACGCTCTCTCCACGCGAGACCAAGGCTTACCGAAGGGTGAAGCGGATTAAAGGCACTCCGATCGGAATATTTAGCTTCTTAAACCAGAAGTCTTGGAAGCTAGTCACGTCGTCAAACGGACATTTGTAGATAAAAGCAACGAAGAGCTTTTTACTGAAGAAAAACATTTTGGGGACAAATCAAATAAACTAGGAGTGTGGGACTCTCATCCCTAATGACTCTAATATATAGAAGCGTTTAAGGGGGCTCAGGCATAGGCATCAAAAATCCCCAACCATCTCGATCTTAAAATATCAATTGCGGATTTTCCACTTTTTGATCAAGGGCATCTTCCCTTCCGAGAAGAAAAATGAGTTCCAAAAGGGCAGAACTTATGCAAAAAGATAATTCAAAAAATACGGATACAGCGTTAAACGGCTACCCTGATAAATAGGAAACTTTTGCCCCAGTTGTTCGACGATTCTTCTGGCCCGGTATGTGGTGAATATATTAGAATGTTTGTGGAAAACTGTGACAGTTGTGGAAGGAATAAGGTGTGAAGAAGTCGGCGCTAGGGACTTCTATGTCCTCTACTAATTTCTGAACGAATATGGTCAGTGATACCAATTGATTTCGTCACCGATTTACCACCGTCTAAAGGATGCTTAAATATGATTGTAAGCATGAATTTCTTAAGCAAAGGTGTTGTCTCAAATGGTCTTAAAAGTATTAACTCGGAAGCAGTGGCCAGATGGTTTATCAAAGATTATTTATCACATCATTTTCTCCCCAGGACAATTGTCTCCGACCGCGGCTCCAGTTCACAAGCGCTCTATTGAAAAGACTTCGTGAAATATTGAAGATCGAACGTAGGCTTTCTATAGCTTTCTCACCCGAGACTAACGGATTGACCGCAAGAATGAATAAACTCATCGAGATGACTTTAAGACAATATGTAAACTGAGACTAAAACGAATGGGTATAACGACTCCCAATAGTCACTTCGAATATTTGTGAGATAGACTCAATCTCAACGGAGAAAAACTTCTTTTTATCGCATGCCTGCAACCAAAATTTATACGAAAGCCTAGAACGAAAATCTCTCGGATGAAGGCAAAAGAAACCTTATAGTAGATTGTGGGGAAGTTGAAGTACGTCATAGATTGAGCAAAAGTATCAATGGTTGCCGCTCAGGAATCTCAGGAACAGCTATCGAACAAATATAGAGAACAAGCGCCAAATTACAAAGTAATCAGGCGATAAAGCCTGGTGTAGCCTAGAAATTACAAAAACGGATAGACCTAGCCAAAAACTCGACGCTAGACATGCAAAGTTTACAGTGACAAAAACTATGGGGTCGCATAGTTATGGTCTACATATAGCTATGCCACCAGGGATTCATAACGTATTTCACTCTCCAGAGTATAATGACCAACAAACTCGTCATTGCTACCCGGGCAAGAACTATTCGGAAGAGGTCTATGTAGAACACATTCTTCACAAAAAGAAGGCATCTGGAAAAGGAAAGCACTTCACATATCCAGTTGAATCGCCAGGACATGCGAAGCCTGGATGGAAACCGGAATCCTCGGCTGCACTGGCCGCATGAAAGATTCTGTCAAGGGCGAAGATAAAATTCAAATAAATAAAAAGAATGCTCTCTAACATATCGTCAGCATTAGGTTATATAGAACTACCTTTTGTATTGATAGTTTTCATACATTCCTAAATTCAGTTTATCAAACCCTCACTCTGAGTTCTTCGAAGACAGACGTTTCACACATATGGTGTTTGTCGGTTCACAAGGTGAACTGTTTGAAGTAATTGAGTAAGTAAACGATAGATCTAGTAAAGATGTCCTTGTTTCCTAGTAACTGGATAATAGCTAGCTAGTTCCCTTAAAACTGCAGCGTAGAGAAAAGGGGTCTTCTATCTTTGTGCAGCACAATAGTTAGAGATGCACAACAGGAACTCTCAGTCTACGACTGAGATTCGTTAACGGTATGCGTTTTATTATTCAATCAAATCTATCCACCGTCCTCTATCTTACAAAGTCAAATGAAAAGTTGGGTGAGCCCCGTCTTCACTTAAGCACCCCGGTTTTTATGATATCTTCATATCATTCCGGAATTTGCATTAATATTCCAACACTGTTAGAGCTATACTAAGTAAGGTCCTCAGGCAGAAAGGGGATCGGCACAGACAAGCGAGATAGGGGATAGGGGCGTAAGGGATAATTTGAGTACATATCAGGCTGGACCTGATGATTCGTATAATCTTTAATTTTGCAATTTGTATCATACGAACTTGCTTTTAAGCTTTTGACTTTTGTTATCAGTCCATGCCCCCTTAGTTTTCGACTCTTCCTAGACTCCTTGTATACGGTGATTCGAACCCTTCGGTGATCTCGCTGTAACATATGGGGTAAGTTGAAATGAAGGCTAGGTCAATACCTAATCAATCCGAAGGGGGGTGATGAATTGTGGGAACAGATTCAGAGAGGAAAGCCATCGATACCGTCATCTTCTCGTAGGGCTTTGGTAGAGTCAATTCCCTGACGGAAGTTACAGGCTGTAGCCTTAATATATGTTTTCGGATTTATCCGGCCCCGATTATGAAGAAACACGCTAAATATCACCAGGGTAACGCGCTGGAAGGATACAAAAATATCTGTCGAACATTACTTACTCTTACTTAGATAAAATATAAATTCAATTTGGACACATTTTCGCGAATTGCCTAGGAGAAGGCCCTTCACAACGGGTATGGACGGCAAAGAAAAGGGTTATAATACAAGTTACCAAAATGGCCAAATGACTAGTTCATATCGACTTTTCTAGTAGCATTGGAAGCTTCAAACTTCATATAGAACATTGAGAGATACTAAATTACATCTAAGCAAAGTTTCAAGTCACCTCAAGGTGCTATTGTCACGCTACGGTCATGTGAGTGAAATGTTACTGAACACATAGCTGCATTCATCATCTGCGTTTAAACTCGAAAATGACCGAAAATATTTGACGCCTTTGGCAAAAACTTAGGCATTTAATTAGTCTCTTCCGAAGTATTCACTGCACTAATTTTTTTTGTGCGTCAGAAAGGCGCGACGTCAGGGACACAGAGGTTCCACACAGACTTTGGAAGTGCTGGGGAAAATTTCTCAGTCGCGAAAAGTAGACGGGTTCAAAAACTTACGGACAATCGATTAGCGTACATAGGGAGACATACCCCAAGCGAAGCGTAGTGTGAAAGTCCGTAAGTCAAATTTTAAATGATTGCGTTCTTAACATAACTGTGATGTTTCACCAAGAGGTTAACTCATGACAAATACCACAAACGTCTTTGGTACGAGCATATTCGTGACTTCGAAGGAGCTCTAGACTGCTGTTATTATTCGAGATTCGCTTTCGAGACAAAACGTGTACCGCTGCCGATTAGCCCCTTAGAGGCCACTATTCAGATGTAGAAGAGGTCCACATTGTATAGACTCAAGCCCGCGTCAATTTTAGGGATAATTAAGGGGGGCGTGTTGAGAACTGCAATTCGTGGAATGATGAATTTACGAGGTACAGGTAAGCAAGGTGAAGGAGGGACAAAAAGAGCCAGTAATGGGTGTTTTTGACTGTTGCACCCAATTTAGACAGCAAGCCTTGCTCTAGATGGTTCTCAAAAACTTAAAGCCCAGGCAACAGCAGAGTATGTCGACACCTGCATTCTGGATAAATTTATTGGATAGTCTGAGTATCCTAGGCTTCTATTCCTCTTGGGGACATTAATCTTTAAATCACATCTCATATATAAGTTATTGAGAGATACTGAAGGCATGATTGCAACTAAATGCTTTTGAAGCTTTCTTTTCGGTAAGTACTTGTGGTTGAGAAGAGTGTAAAAGCCTTGGTCAAGCGATCTATCCATTAGCATCATTGAATTCAACTCACTACATGTGTGCCCAAGTTAAAATTGAGCTATTATTTATTTTTAACCTACCAGTCTCGTACAATTTAGTGCTGAGCATGTGCTCCAGGCAATATCGAATCATTAAACAAGCTATTATTGGAATCATCAACGATGTCGTTAGGCGTAAATATAATGCGAGCCGTTCAATCATCCGACTGATTGATAAAGTAACAATGGTTCACCAACATTCTCAATTTCTGGGATAGTACACTTGAGGTCAAAGGCCTTCGAAAGTACAATCTTGAATATCTCCAAGGTTTCAGCAGAAGAAGCAATCAGGGGTCGAGGGGAAGGGGATCTGAAGTTGATTTGGTCATGGGAATTACATTAACTTACCTTTTGTACATTTATAGAGTGACTTGTGCTAGAAAAAATGAGTGATGCTTTCATAGCTTTGGCAAATCGACGTGCCTAGGAAACGTCAGCGACCAATTCATGGGATCAAGGGTTGCACAACCTGGGTTGAAATTTCTTCCTGGTCTTCCCGAGGAAAATTGACAAAATGATCATACTTAGTCCCCACTAAGAAAGGAATCGCTGTTTTGTTAAATCCTCGTCCTTGACGGTACCATTCTTTTATGCTATTTAATGTGCTTTTTCTGGTGAGATCAAACATAAAAAGTATGGCTACGGCATCGTTGCACACTAATGGTAACATGTTCACAAACTCTCTCTGTCCTCCTAGATCCCAAATTGAGAAGGTGATATCGGTGTTACGAATACTGATAGTTTTCTCCATAAAGTTAACACCAAGTGTCTGGATGTAGTCTTCATCCCATGAGCCCTCGACATACTTGACCATGAGAGATGTCTTTCCAATTTGGGCATCCCCAACCATACCAACTTTGATTACAACACTATTCTTATTCCGAACAGGATTTTGGTCTTGGTAATTTCCATTATTGTAGGCTGTGCCACTCAATCCAGAGTTAGGGCGTGATACAGGAGGGTATCTTGGCGGTGTGGGATATCGAGAGTCGTGATCAGTCTGTGGAGAAATATTTTCTTGTAATGGAATAGAATCTGCTGAATGAGATGAGTGTGTTGGTCTACAGTAGGTTGGCGTGTGTTTTTCTTCTATCTCAGCACTCGTCTCTTCTTGTGTTTCATGTTGTTCATCACAACAGCTATTTGTCTTGTCCATGTTATTGATGGAGTCGTGGGATAGTGCTGGGCTTGCAGCAGGAGGTGTTGAGGAATCCAGGCTGGCGATGCTCTGTACTCAATACTCCGTTCAATGTGTGCATAAACAAGTGTAAGTGCCTATTGATAAAAAATAGTGTGCGAAAATGAAACAGCGGCGGACGGAGAAAGAGAGTCGTTGGAAAAGGAGAGAGTGAAAAATATGTTGGTTGAATATAATCACACATTCAGGTGAGGCTTGCTTTCGCCTCAATTGAGCACTAGGCAGGTCCTACGCGTATCAGATAGACCAGACGCGCTGTAGATCAATAAGTAGAATCTGAGGATGGTGAGCTTGAGAGATTGAGCATACAAGATTGAGTCGTGTAATCATCTTCGGGCGCCTAAGCTAACGAGTCCGTGATTATCGATGGGTTCGCTTACTCGAAGTTTACTGAGCTTTGTAACATTGCCCAGACTTTAACAATACTACCCAGGATCATCCTTTCGTCACTTTACAATCTCTCCATGTCTTCAGTCACAAAGGTCTTCCGGCCACTGGCATCTCAAGTTATTGCCCGATCTAGTAGGCGCAGTGTTACAAAGTTCTCTCCTGCCTTGTACCAGGCACGGGCTCTCTCAGCCTCTTCTACTGGTAAGCCTATCGAAGTTCACTGAGACAAAACTAAGATAATGTAGTGCAAGCAAAGAAATACACAAAAGATCATGAATGGATAGAAGTTTCTGAAAATGGAAAAACTGGTACTATTGGCATCTCGGAATACGCATCGCATGCCCTAGGAGAAGTCGTGTACGTTGAGCTTCCTGAAATCCCGATGGAAGTTATAGCAGGAGATTCAATCGGTGCTGTCGAATCAGTAAAGTCAGCCTCAGATATAAATTCACCAGTCAGTTGCACTATCACAGCTGTCAACAAGTTGTTAGAAGAGAAGCCTGCCACTATCAATCATGGCCCAGAAGACGTTTCAAGTACTGGAGGATGGTATGCGAAGGTCGAATTAACAGAAGATGGCACCAAAGATTTGAAGGATCTGATGGATCCAGAGCAGTACAAAGAGTTTACTGAGTCGGAATCCCACTAAACTTTAATGGAATTGTTATTATAAATTATATTTATAATATTTGATTTGATTTGATTTTTCATTTAACCCGATTTGGCGCCTTAATGGCCAACGCAGGTGTCTATCAAACTCTCTTATTTACATAGGAGGAAACCTTTCGGTGAAAACCCCCTCACCTACCTGGTAGAATTCTTTATTTTTGTGTTTTCCTTCAGGAAATGCGATCACGCTGTTTTGCACAGCGTGGATTTCCCTCGTGTCAATTGCCCCCTCTCCCCTCTCTCTAGCACCAGCCTCTCCACTTCCCCAGACAACTGGAACTGTTCTAGCCACTTCTGGTCTAAGATTCACTGTGTTAGTCTTCTTAAATCTTCTGGGTCTTCGAATGGCCGGTTCTTGGCTTTCCTCCACACCTCAGCCCTACCCTTAGTTCTCAGTGGGCAGGCCATTACCGCATGCTTGACATTTTCGGAAGGGTATCCACACGGGCATCTGGGATTGTCCACTCCAGGTACTTTTCGTCGATAAAAATAAGAATTGAGCCCGATATGCTCGCTTCTTATCTGCATTGCAATGCTACTTTGGGCCCTGTTGAGGTTTCGATGCAAGTTTGATGGAGTTCCCCTAAGACTCATCTTCCCAGAAATCTGAGATAGGTGGAGCTAGGAGTTGAGAAGGAAATTACTTGTAATACCATATTGGTTAAATCTTCAACAGATGGATAACAGTTTGAATGACTTGCTTAGAAACTTCTCCTAGACCTATCAAGATTTGCTCATACTTCATCTATGCTTGGCGCCTTATTGAAATTCGATGGAGCCATTGGATTGCTACAGCTACATCATTCCATTTCAAGCTATTTACATAAAAATATAAGGTAATCAATCTGCAATCTATACTTATGCTTGAGACGCTTTATTTCTCCTATAAAATTCTTGAATTGATTGTCCGGAAATAAAGATCTCGACAAGCATACAGATGATGATTTAATAGAGTATGCAGCTAACGCCCAGAATAACATGTAATTATATGTTGATAGCCATATTTTTATTTATCACCTTGAATAATCCTACCTCGTTCCAGTCGTTTGAAATGACGTTGTGTGAGAGCGTATTACCTATTGATGCCAATGCAACGAACAAGCGCGCGCTTTCAGATCTATTTAAAGCTTGTTGGGGCAGAGAGGTTGCATTGACTCCCATTTATTGGCGGATGATACCGATAGCCACCTAAAATGTTCACCTTAGCCCCTGCTCATGTCCTGCTCATGTAAATTTAGATTCTGCCGATGTAATTTTTCTTGGCGATATTATAGCTAAATTGACCAATCAACTTGAATTATGACTTTTAGTGTGAATCATTGCCATATACATGTACAATACTTACTAGACTTCTAATAAATATACCGCTTTATATACACTAGCTACCAAAATTTCTACATGTTTTGAC
>JAATOF010004776.1:0-11088 GCA_013170925.1 Podosphaera leucotricha
CGAGAAATGAATCCAATGTCTTCGTGTTCGAATAGAGAAAAGTGGGATCAGAGTCACCCTTACATCTACTATGAAGTTTTTGGTCAACATTCTTTGCTCTCTTGGAACGTCCCTCCCGTTGACTATGTGGGGCTCAGGAAGAATGCCGCTAGACTCAGATGTAGGAGCAAGAAGGATAGTGTAGCGATTGTTATGGAGGTAATATGATACACTAAAATGTCGAAGGGTGCTACGATGTTATCAGTTTGTCCGCTTCGACTCCCTGCTGTCATAGGACACTAATCACGTGTTACAACGTACGCTTGGACCAGTGAGGAACCACTTTTATGTGTACATGTATATAGTATTTCGTTATCCACCATGTCTTTTTCTCCCCATAGATTACAATCATATTATTGTTTTGCCTTTTAGTCAGAGTCTTTCCTGACCCTCATGCTATCATACCTGCGCCTTCTTCTCGCTCTAGCTGCTCACAATAATTGGGGTATTGTACAAATGACGTTAAATCGGCGTTTTTATATGGAAAATTAGATCGCGACATCTGTATGGAAATTCCTGATGGATTTAAAGAATCTAATATGGTTTGTAAGTTGCAAAAATGTATCTACGGATTGAAACAATCACCTCTTGTCTGGCATCTTACCTTAAAAACTGCTCTGACCAAGTACGGATTCGTTCCAACTTCTTTTGACCCATGCGTCTTCGTCCACAGTAAGACCGCCGTCTATGTTGCTGTCTACGTTGATGACATTTTGATCTCTGGCTCTGATTCCAGTGTTATCGATGGCACTCGCCAATTCCGAATTCGAATGCTCGGACCTGGGCAAAGCCCATTTTATCTCTTGTAGGCTCACTGATGTATGGACACATTGGCACATGACCTGACCTCGCATTTCCGGTTACACACCTCTCCCATTTCTCTTCCTGTCCCGGCTCAACGCAACTTGCTGCCGCCAAACGAGTTCTTCGATACCTCAAAGGCACAATTCACCAAAGGCTTTTATTTCCTAGAAAATACGACTCCATGATTCACGGCTATGCAGATGCACCTTGGGGTAACAACTTTGATGATCGTAAGTCTTATTCTGGGTATGTCTTTAGGCTAGGGGATGCCTCTATACCTTGGTGCTCTCAGAAACAGAAAGCCGTCGCCCTCTCTACGGTTGAGGCCGAATACATGGCTATCTGTCTGTCTTCTCGCCATTTAATCTGGCTCTGTCGAGCTGTCAAAGAACTCCAGCAAAGCTACGGTGCCGTCCTCCACGCGGACTCGAATGGGGCAATAGATCTCTCTGGAAATAACAAAGTTACTCAACGCTCAAAACACATCGTTATTCAATACCACTTCATTCGGGATCATGTCGGTAAATATTTCAAGCTTGAATACGTTCCTTCTTCTGAGAATTTGGCCGATCTATTTACTAAGGCTCTGCCTAAAACAACTCATGAAATTCTCACTCAACGGATTTTAATGCAGTTCTGAGGGGAAGTGTTGTAATTTTAACAGTCCTTCACCTGTTACTCTGGCCATACGCTATCTTGCTTTTCTTTTCTATTTTTATATATTATTTTTAGTAAATATTACAAGATACGCTGGACGTTATGTCGTATGCAGGGGTTTGTCTTACTCAGATAATTTGGAGGTCTACTGATGATCAAGACATTCACACCTTGATACTGTCGCCACATTGGGACATGGGCTCATATCTTGGTTATTTTCTAAATTCGTCCCTCTAGGGCTAAATTATGTATATATATCTAATGTTCTTGACCTTCAGAAATCTTCAGTTCATTGCCTTTACTGAATATATCTGAAGGTAAGACATCTTACTGTAGTTACTTTAATTTAGTTCATTGCGTCTACTGAATATATCTGAAGGTTATATTCATACCGATTTCGAGTTAACCTCCCAAGCTTTATTCCTAAAGCTCTATACACCTGATTCCTTGTTTGGCTGTCATCCTTCATTTTTCTCAACCTTCTCAGCAATCCACCCTCACGATCTATAGTCTCCAACAATTAGGACTCGGATCCACTAAGGCCAAAACAACTTCTAACACACTTTTATTTTCCACTGACACTTAAATTAAGTTCGCTATCGTAACGTCCCCTAGACCATAAAAAGGTCCTGACCCTGAAACGTCCGGTGAAGTCTTCTTGAGCTCTCTTTTTCTTTGTTTCGCAGTAAACTCCCCATAGCCCCCCAGCGCCATCCTCATTTTCTTCCAAATTCCCATGGTGTGGCGGAATATTATCTAGTTCACACTCAGAATCTGGGAAGATCAAGCGTAATACTGCATAAGACATATGAAACAACCCGAAGTCTTGACGTGAGAAAAGAGGATGTTACAGCGTGGCTTTCGCCTGGGCTAGGTTGAAAGCTGAAATTTAGATAGCCTCTGTAATATATATAGACTGTTCTCAAGATGAGTAAAGAATGTATATCAATGATCAAATGTAATCAATACAATATCAATATATGCCCGAACGCGTCTTTCTCCTTCATCATATCAATTTAATCTGCTTTAACCTCAAAACCTCTCTTATACTTTCTTTAATCCTAAGTTCTGACACGTTCCTTTTCCCTAAGATGAAGTGAATATCCAAATTTAAAACCGAGAAATTGGCTTACAAACGCGCATGTATCCCCTAAATTTATGGAGACTCCAAGGACTTTGTGAGCGGTTTGTAATTCATAATGAATTTTTCCACGTTTGCCTGCAAGCATGTAAGAACATTCCATGGCGTAGGTGACAATTGTCAATGTCTCTCGCTTAGAAGTGCCATATTTCCAACGTATCCTATTCCATGTGGTGCTATCGTAGAGTGTGGGCCTTGCTATAGAGATTCCTTTCACATCATGATATTGGGTAAACCAAGTCGTCCATTAGTGATTCTGTCCGAGGACTTAATGTTGCAATTCTCCTGACTATGCGCTCTAAGTCCGCTTCAGCTATTGAAATAGCCTGGTACGAGTTCAAAACTGATTCTACACACCCAACTTAGGCTGTATATAGAGATATTTTAAAAACTAGCTCTTGGTTTGTCTAGTAGCTAATTCGGGGCGCAAGATAAACGACTTTTTCCATAACCCTGAAGTTATCAGAGCCCATTAGAGATAATTCTGCGGGCCACCAGTTCATGGCGGATGATTGATATCTTTATCGGTCAGAGTATTTCTAACCGTTATGCTCTATTCCCCTTTGTACTTTCTAGCAAGTCATAGAAAGCATCACGCTTGCGCCGTGCAAAATCAACGGTGAAGTCGCCTTGGGTTGGCGTGATTTGGAAGAACTTCGACATTGAATTTTACAAGAAATTGTGGTCCGACATGACAATGAGGGTAGCCTCTAGGAGAGTTATCCATGAGAGATAGCCTTTTAATGTCTAAGTTCCAACATCTTTGAAATCTTTCATTTCGATTGCTAAACATCGTGATTAGAATCTAGATGGTACCATTTTGTATTGAAGTCTACACATGCTTAACTTTATTTAGCTTTCTAGCAACCTTTAATCGGATTTTCTCTTTTTAGAAACAAATGATGATAGTAGAGCACCCAACAAAGCAAATGGAGAATATATGAAGTTCCTTTTAGTCTCATGTCAAATGTTGCTCTTCATGGATATCGGACTCAGATATGAAGCGTTCTCGCCAACTTGGCATGAAGATGATTAGATTAATTCAATCAACTCCCGAAGCATGTAGTATATATGTTGTCTTGCGGATTTGTCCTACGTCTAATCTTGATTTCATTTCCCTGTAGTTTTGGAGTTCGGTTTCTACACGCTTTAGACTACGCTATATAAGTGGAAACACGATTGAATGGATGCCTCTGAAATTGATCTGTAATCAGGCGAACCTTAATTTTACTACATTTAGATGAACGATAATGCGGGATGATGTATAGGGCTGGATGTTAAAGTTGTTTCACGCGCTTAAGTAGTGTTTATATCGCTAACATAGACAAGGTTTAATCGCCGAATGGGTCCAGGCGTTCGAGTCTTTGTCGGTTGCTGTTATGGCAACGTAACAGAACCAACCAAACAAACATCCCATCCGTAAAGAAGTTATTCACATAATTATCGGCGTGAATGCGTAACACTCGTTTTCTCATTGATAAGATACAATGCGATTTTGAAGATTAGGTTGTCTCCATCGCGAATCGCCAAAATTTTTTCAACATTTACATCGCAGCTTTACATTTTCTCCCTTGACTTAGTGTTCAGTTCTAAATTCCCGAGAAAACTTCACAATCTTTTCATCCTCATTAAGATTCTTGGAGCTTTTATATTTTTGATCAATTATTCTGGGCGACAAAGTCTGCTTCAATTAATATTTGGGATCCTCTAACGGCGGTTAGTATAATTTCAGAAAAACTGAGCACGTCAACAATATTAATTGGTCACAGGCCCTTCAATTTTAAACATACTTGAATAATACTTTTTTCTGAAAAAATGGATTCAGCGCGCTCACGAGCTCTAACAGAGCTGTCACCGAGCTCGCCCATAAGAAACTCACCGAATATTTTGCAGTCCGCTAAAGTAGGTATCTATGGTATATTTCTTATGAGTGGTTTGTAACTAATGCTCTAATTCTTTCAGAAAACAGCCATAAATCCCGACTCGTCACCTTTCCAGTCATCTCCGTTTACCTCTTCTATTGATGGTAATTCTTCACCACGACTCTTTTGGTCCGGTCGTGACTCAGCAACGCCCAGCCGTTTAAACACTGAAAATATTTTTGCTGGCAAAGAAAGCTCCCCCTCTCCAACAAGAAGAACCTCTTTAGAGAAGCTTCAGAGAGCATCTCGCGTGAAGAACAGCAATATGTTCGCCCGAGAGCAAAAACGAGAATACGACCCTACACACATTCCTGTCGTCGAGCGACCAATGATAAAAACTTGGCAGGGAAACGCATTTGGTGGAAATAGCTCTGATGTTCTCCGGTCTCCAAGGCAAACTAGTCCCTACAGACACTGGAGAGGCAACAGCATCGGTAGCGGACCAAGCTCGCCTCTCCTAGGCTTTAATAAAAGTCCTTCAAAGACACCAACTCAGAATGGGATAACCGAGATTAAGTCTAGAAATAGAGAGCAGATTTCACCAACAAAATCATCTCTCTCAACTGCCCGATTCAGACATTCTATTGATACCGAGGTCCATTCCGAAGATGCTTCTGCCGAAGAAAGACAACTCCCTCCCGGAAGAAAACTTCATCGGCACGCCAAGAGTGTTACTTTTGATGCTGCGCCACCTCAAGTCAATGAGTACGAGATGGCAACACCGGATCTATCTTCAGTTGGAACTAGCTCCCGGGAGAACAGTCTTGATTCTCAAGATGACGATAATATAAATGATTGTGATTACCTTTTAGAGCATGATAATAGCTTTGACGCTTCGCTAGAGGATATAGAGAAAACGCCTGTGGTAGGACCTGAAGATTGGCGAAACGAGAGTCCTAATCCGCAGAGTAACGGTTTTCGAACTGAGAGTTTTGAAGATCTATGTCATGGATCATCTCGCCGTCAAGACTTCGATACAAGGCAGCTTTCATTCTCTGCTCCTACTGAGAGAAGAACTGATTCTTTGAATTCCAACTCAGAACAAAGACCATTACCACCTATTCCAAGGCTCTTTACCCCCGAAAAACGAATAAATTCTTCATCATCTACAGGTCTTTCAGCTGCGGCTGAGCGTGCTAAAAATTCGCCTCGCAACCTCCCCTCTCCTCCTTTGGCACCTTCGATAACTAAAGCGGATATTCATGGACTCAGTGGGGGTAGAATGTCTCTTGGAGAAAGATTGAAGCTGATGATGTTACAAGATGAAGAAAATCCCAAATCTGATTTGGAGAGCCAAAGAGACCGCAGGATGAGAAGAGCAAGCAATCGGGAACGAAGTAGTGAGACACCGGAGCGAAAATCATTTATTAATGTTCATGAAGATGAAGAGTCTGTTGATGAGCTGAATGGTATCGGAACCTATCAACTCCCCCCTCGTATTTCACGGGAGTCAATCCTACGAAAAGTCAACGGTCAATCCGCCACTTATAGAGAATCTGGCTACAATTTTTCATCTCCAGCATCCGACTCAAGCCCTGAACGCCTTATATACTCTGACCCTGATGTTCCAATCCCCTCGACTGAAACCGAATGGGGCTTCACAGACGATAACAAAGAGAATAACGACGATATTGATGATAAAGCGGTAAAGCGTGAGCCTGATGAAGAAAGTTCTATCGATATACGAGACATTCCAGATATACCTCTGCAAAGTTGCTGCTACGATGAATCTGAAGATGATTTAATGCTTCAACATGAAGAGACTCAAAGCCAGTACTCAGAGCCAACAAGCGAAAACCCACCGCATTCCAATGAGATAAAACGTCTACCTGATGATCAGATGAAGGTGATGTCTCCGGGACTTTTAACGGAGAAAGAGATTAATGAGCGAAGCGAGAAAGAAACTCAGGATGTAGAAAAAGATCTAATGAAAAGTGACTCTATCGTTCATGAATTTTCTGTTGATTCCAAGGATTCTGCTAAGTCAATTTGTCAAATTGAAACGGAGAATCAACCAACTTCCAAACCTCGCGAGTATTCGAATTGCCCAGAAACTCTTACCGAATTTCAAAGGCCCTCATCTGCACTTGACCAAAATGGATCTTGCTGGGGCTCCAGTGGAAGTACAGATGAGTTTGAGGTTGGAACCCCTGAATCTGTCATCCACCATCGCATTTGGGATACAACGCCGCGCGAGTCTCCTAGTATTCCAGATCAAGTTGCTACAATAAGGTCTGCCTCAGGATCCAGCAAACTAAAAACAAGACTATCTGCAACTCCTTCTGATTTGGAATCTATGCGTGAGGCAAGACGAAACTTCAGTGGAGAGGTACCAATAGTTCCTCCAATTCCTGACAAGCATCGTGATCGTCCCCTGAGTGTTGACCGAGGATTAGTACAGAGTCCCGAAAGTGCTTGTGAGGGTACTTCCAACTTCAAGAGGTCTTTAACTTTAGATATCGGCAACGATATTTCTCTTAATCTCGAAAATGATTTTGATCGAGTTGTCGAGGCCCAAAAGGTAACAAATTTCTCACTTCCAAATTTTATTTAAATTTATCTTTCAAAAATAGATCGTATTGTTACCTTGATCTTTAACAGGAAAGCTAACTTTTAGAAGCGTGGATACTTAATGAGACAGAACACTAAAATAGTTGTCGCTTCAAGTGATATTGAGACGGAGAGTAATTTTCATGGCGCTCGTTCTGGAGAAAATTCACCTCTAAAACTAAAACACTCGGAATCATGGACTGTAGAACCTTGGATCGGTCAGAGGCGAAAAAGTAGCGCTCACAGCAGAACAAATCCGCGTAATCGGAAAACTTCCGGCTCAGTGCCACCGCTGCCGGGCCACAAAAGCTCTACAACATGCGTGGAAGATGACAGCTCGCTTGATGAAGTCACTGAACGTGGCAGATTATTTGTCAAAGTACTCGGTGTAAAAGACTTAAACTTGCCATTGCCTATAAGTAAGCACACTACCATTAATAGGTCATGCCTCTTAACTCACTATCATTAGATGAACAGACATGGTTTAATTTAACACTTGATAATGGTGTTCATTGTGTTACCACGGCTTGGCTAGAACTTGGAAAAAATGCGCCAGTGGGACAGGAGTTTGAACTAGTCGTTCCTAAAGATCTCGAATTCCAGCTTACTCTAAACGTGAAAATAGAAAAGCCTGTTCCGAAAAGGGTCGAGTCACCTAGTAAAGGTTTCAAGGTCCATAAGCCATCCACTTTTAGTAAAGTCTTTTCTTCTCCAAAGAAACGAAAAGAAATTGAGGCGAGATTACGAGAGGAAGAAAAGCGAAATGCTCAACTTAAGGAGCAAGAAGCTTTGGCCAAGCGAAAATCAAACCTACCAACAACTTGGGACCTCCTATCACCATTTGCCGCTGAAGACGGGAGCTTTGGCCGATCTTATGTCTGCTTAAAAGATCATGAGTCCCGTTGCTATGGTCGCCCCTACGTTGTGGATGTTTCTTGTTTTAATGAGTGGGCAACCGAGCAAGTAAATCATTCATCTAGTATGATGAGTAAGCGATGCTCGACGCATATCCAGCGCCGGGCTCCCTATAAGGTCGCTAAGCTCGAGCTACAGCTCCTCTTCGTGCCCATGCCTAGGGGTGCTACAGACGATGATATGCCAAAGAGTATGAATTCTTGTATCAGAGAAATGAGAGAAGCCGAAAAAGCCCTTTCTCGTAGCTGGGAAGGACACCTAAGCCAACAAGGTGGTGACTGTCCGGTAAGAAAAAATCTTTGCTCTGATATTTACAACAATGACTGATATCTATAGTACTGGCGACGTCGGTATTTCAAACTTGTGGGCAGCAAATTAACTGCATATCACGAATCTACCCGTCAACCCCGGGTGACAATTAATCTAGCGAATGCATGTAAGCTAATCGATGATCGCTCGGCTTTGATTCAGAAAGAAACCATTGGTAAGGGTGGCAAGCGACGTAAATCCGGCTTTGCCGAAGAGGAGGAAGGCTACATGTTTGTTGAAGAGGGTTTTCGAATTCGTTTCAAAAATGGGGAAGTTATTGACTTCTACGCTGATACCTCAGCTGATAAGGAAAGCTGGATGAGGGTCCTTGATGGTTGCATCGGTAAAGAATCAGATACCAAGCGAGCATGGTGCAGTCTCGTATTAAAACGCGAGCAAAGTATCAGGCGTCACGGAACTAAGGAACTACTTCCCGAAAGATTGGATACGCCAGGTAAAAGATTGGTCTAAGCGAACTAATTCTCCCGGAGTCCGGCGCATATGAACTGCAGGAGGGTCCGTTCATGATATTAGCTCAGTGTTTTTGGTCTTGGGTCCGGAGTTTGGTTTGCGGGAGTTTTCTGAGGTTTACCTCTAGGTGCTGAAGTGTTATTTACGACGGGTATTATTGTACTTGCACTGAGCTCCTTATTGTACATAAATAGCTAGAGGGCGACACCTTTTGAGGGTCGTATTACGTCTTTACGTCTTGTTATCTTTTGCGTTCACTACATGTATATGTATATCTTTTCATAGATATATACTGCTCGTCTATACTTCCCCGTGCCCTTATTCCTGATATTCCATCACTCTGATTGCATTTCCCGTTGCTTTGGCCGGCAAAGTCGAACTCTTCACCTCATGATGCTAGCATATCTGGGATAGCCAAGAAGAGAAGCCAAATCAGGTCGGGGTCACATTCAAATATTACCTTCGGTCCAAATCATCTTGCCACCGAGCTGATTAGATTACCATCGCTTGACAACACAATCTGTACGATTCACTCTCGTAATGGCCGACGGGGAAGAGAGGTCGATCGATGAGCGGATAAATAATCCTCTAGCCTGATCTACATTGTTGTATAGTTGAAGTAGTCAACAGCTCATGCAATGACCATACGCCATAGTCCCCTTACATGAAGGGCAAGAATGGCATGCAGATATAATGGAAAGAACTTGGGATGAGGAGGCTGAGGTCCACGTGATCTGCGGGAGAAAGCTCAGAATATGGCCCTACTTTGGGATGCTTATTCATCTTCAACTTAGTCATCCAGCTCACCGGGATGGTAATAAATGTAAGCACAATGAAAGGAGTTAATACTGCCTGCACTTAATGCCAGGAATCTTTGTACTATTGATAGAAAGAAAAAAGCTGTTCCTCTAACAGTAGCATTCAAACAATTCAAACACATGTAGTACGATTTACCAGGAGAGGAGGCGATAAAGCAACGTCATTTTTATCCTTCTAGCCTAGGATTTCCTTTTCGAATAAAAGCTATTTTATAAATTGCTAAAAATTCGAAATAGGTCTTGTTATGAATCTTATCGTAAATTTGGCCGCAAACAGATTTACGGCTTTCTCAACTACCAGCCCAATCTCCGGTCCCGTTATGACACAGCAAAGGCTTGAAGGACTTGAGACAAGGGCGTCAGATAGGACCCGCGATCAAGACGCCGTCTTGTTGAGAAGTCAGCAAGGGAGCGAATGAAGTTTGCAATAGATGATATTGATCACGAGGTAAAGAGAGACGAGGGTAGCAGCAAAGTCTTCCAGGGATGCATGCCCATATTAGAAACCTCGAAATCGTGGAAAATATCAAAAACAATCCTGGCGACAAGGTTGCTACCTTTTAGGCTGAAGAAGCATCCGTGGAAATCGTTCAAGCTGCTAATTCGATCTAGATGTGTAGGAAAAAAGCCCATGACTCCAGATTCCTATATGAAAATGGTGGAAGTCAGTTGACAAAGCTCGAAGGCATGATAATTCCGATATCTAACTTCCTGAACCTGAGCTAAATGCCGCCGAGTCCCAAAACATAATTGCAGTATCTGATAGTCCAGGGTGCTAGAGTTTCGAAGATGGTATCAAGGAAGTCATTTCTATTCTTACGAAGACTAACCTCATGTATATTTTCTCATCCTATTGGTGCTGTATAATTATAATTTAGAATCTTTGCGTCGCTTCACGAAACGTCACATACTTCAGCGTAATCTTTAACAAGAAATTGGCATGATTTTTCATCATTTACATTTTAAAAGTCAACTACTTCACTTCACATCTAGCTATCTCTATATTACTACATGTATGTTGAAGATGAATAAGTATCCCAAAAGTAGGGCCATGTTCTGAGCTTTCTCTCGCGGGTACCAAAAATTCTGGTATGAGCTAATTACAGGGGATGGCCAATCCATCAGATTAACCACTGCTCTTGGTTAGTAAAATTAAATTAAAGTTAATGCTATTGTTTAAATTGGGATTTGGATATAGTAATAGATAAAAGATAGGAGATTAGACACGATTGATTGATGTGGGCTTGTACAAGTAGAATGATGATTGTTATCATTTTCTGCAGATATTCTAGTCTGTTACTTTTAGACACTTCCATTCTATTCTTCCATCTAGCTTAGTAATCGAGATTGATTCCATGAAACTCCATGATATTCTTCCATCAGACAATGAATGTTCTGCAGAGTCTGTCTGACCTTAAGTCGGGACACTACATTTCCACCCACTATTTTTAGTTTCCCCACC